>ML810985.1:73599-97488 GCA_009831015.1 Picea engelmannii
GCCTTGGGGACACTACAACCTACCATGGGAGATGTTGTAGAACCTTTAGGCATTAAATTTGTTCGTTGTGATATTGCAGACACTAAAAAATGACCAAGAGGAAGGAAACAATCTAGACTTAAGTTGGAAGGAAAATAATAGGTAGAGAGTTCCCTACCATAGAAGAAAGTTGAGCAACAAGGTAAGTAGAATTACAAAGACTCATTTTTTTTGCAAAGGACTTCAATGGTCCCCTAGGACAACCATTGTAAAGGTCAGGTTAACAAACCTTATACCGATAGAAGAATCCTATAGGAAGAAAGTAATTATGAGAAAGATGACTATGGTAAAAGATACATATTCACCACAATCATTATTGGTTTGATGAGGCATTGGAAAGGAGGGAGGATTATGTACAAAGATTCTAAAAGGCTAATGTATGGAGCTCTAATGCATCTTCAATTGTCCCAATGTCTGAAGACAAGGATATTGATATCATTTTCCCTTTTGAGAAAAAGCGATGGAATCTTAGTAGTCTTGTAAACACCACGTTAATGCATATAGGGGGTACTTAATTTTCTCAATATATATTTTGGTATAATGGTAAATAATTGGTATTGAGGGTTTTACAATTATATAGGAGCACAAATTTTAAATTATCAATACATTTTTTTGTGACATAAAGGTCAATTTTCAACAAAGAAATAGTAGTATTTACATATCAATATACCATTGAGGGACTGGAGAAATAAGAATAATATGTGGCGAATCATAAAAATAGGGGAAATTTTTATAATTTCATGAATGCATTTTTCAGTAAGTGACCCCTCTATGTCCAATAAAGGTTATGGATAAGGAAGACACCAGTTGATGGGACTTTCATTAGGTATACAATCTATGATCGAGAAACTAGAGATCCCTAGAATTGTACATCAATGTACACATGAACAGAATGGGGGCACAAAAATGACTACATCAATTTATGGAAAAGTCAGTTGCATGAGTACAATGCAAAATGTACAAGTCTTGATTCACTTGTAAGTGGAGAAATATACTTTAAACTTCAAACATTGCCCTTTGTCTATATACAATGAAAGGTTAACCACACTTTATGAATCACCTTGATTATAGGGCTATAAAAATACATTCTAGTTATTTGTAGATATCTAGGTATCCTCTTAGACAAAATGGTCTCTATCCTCAGATGAAAAAACATATAGGTACTCTTATAAGATGGATAATGTACATGATAGCAAGATCATGACACATGTTTCTTCCAAAGTGTTAATTAATGATATATTGTTGTACCCATTAAGAAATTAACTGTGGACATCATAGGACTTAGTTTTATGGTCAACATAATGAGACAAAGTTAGTCATATAACATGGATGACCTTAGTTAGGGATTCAATGATTTATACATCTACAAATATGGACAAAACCAGTAAGATAAGAATGATGTGTTCAATAGACATATGCATGGTATTTAAGACAATTAATGCATAAGTTTCTATTATGCGAAAGGGAAGCAGAATCCTTGCAAAATTCCTGTGAGATAATTAGTGGTTGATATTATAGCACTTGACCACTAACGGTAAAGGAAATGCATATGCATACCAATTATATATAGAGATAATGGAAACAGATGGCATAGACATTTCTTAAAAAGTTTTATATATGACACTAACAAAATATATGAAGTGATTCTTCATTAAATGATAGCATTATTCTTCTGCACAATGTGCATAATGTAAGTATTGCATACATTTCCATCCTAATTAATAAGTATCAATGTTAACCAAACATTATGAATGAACTAGTAAAAGAACAAAGATGAAAAAATACATTCTAAACATAATTGATAAATTTCTCACTTCAATATTCCATAACAAGATATGGGAGGAAATGCTCGTACAATCAATTTGAATGACAAAATATCCAAACAAGTCAGTGATGATGGGATGATGAAATTATGAATCCTCATAAAAAGGAAGGATATTGGGGTATTTGAGATATTGATAAAGGCATTTGGTATGGAAATCATCAATGAGATAAACTATTAACAAATCTCAAAATATTTTAAGAAAGACTAAGCATCCGCATAAAATTTACAATAGTTGAAAAGGGGTTGTAGTTAAGCGAATCCAAATACAATAGAAAAATATTACAACATAAGAGTGTATATCGAATTTTCAAGAATAACATTACAAATAATAAATTATGGTGATTTATGAAGCATGATTAACATCCTAATTATATTAGGAAGAGCTATGGTTATCCTAAATTTGATGTATACTATGGTTATCCTAAGTTTGATGTATATAACAATTAGGAAGTGCATATATTCCAATAGCTATAGTTATCCTGAGTTTAATGTATATAACAATTACATAAGTAATTTTAGATTATTATAACAACTATTTCGTCGAGATTGTCGCTTTCCATCTTGATGAATGTAATAATGTCAAACCCTTCCTAAGATATGTACATGTGGGAGTGACACAAAAAGATACACTACAGAGAATGCGAGGATGATGTCCTTTGTGGGTGCAAAAGAATGAGGGAACGAATAAGGGAAACATCTCAAGTGTTTCAAGGAGGATACACATTTATATATAGAGGAAGATTTATATATAGAGGAAGGTAGGGATTAGTTTGAGCATGTTACTTATTTATGGTATAGGTTTGGGAATTTTTATTCTATGTCATAGCATTACAAAATTTTTAGGTTTACAAAATTATAAGTTTGGGGATTTTTATTTCATGTCATAACATTACAAAATTATAGGTTTACGTGTTTACAAAATCACAAGTTTGAAGATTTTTATTTCATGTCATAACATTACATATGTAGGAATGTAGTAGTTTATTTTTTATATAGGTGTTTAGAAATTAAGTTATAAAATTTGATGAGAATTATAATTTTAAAATGAAAAATTTAATTTTAAAAAATTGTATTTTGTGTTAAAATGATTAAAAGTGATTTTTAAATTGAAATGTGGTTATACGTTTTTTTTTCTTTAATTTAAAATTACAATTCTTTGAAACCATGGTCTTAAAGACCAATATTGTTGTTAACAAAAACCTTAAAATCACCCATGAATTGAAAAGTGGTGCTACTAGTAGCACACTTCTTTTTGAGGTAGTTAAAATTACAACTTGATTGAAACCATGACTTTAACAACCATTATTGTGACAAGAAATCTCTTAAAATCAACCCCTAAATCTAAAAATGGTGCTATAAGTAACGTCTTTTTTTTTTAAAAGCTTAAAAATGTAACATTTTTGAAACTATGGTCTTCACAACTAGTACATTTGTAATAAAAATTCTTAAAATGGATGTTTGAATCACAAAGTGGTACTACTAGTAGCAAATCCATTTTATTGAGCTTAGAAACATTATATTTTTTAAACTATGGCAATATCCATTCCATTAGAATTAATTTATCACTCTAAGCACATTACATTAAAAAAAAATATTAAAAAAAATAAACTTATGATTATGGTTTATTTTTATAAGGAAGAGTCCATCATTATTTTAAATAAAATATAAAAAAAAAACATAATTAAAACCTCTCTCTGTGTGGAGGGAGAGAAAACTCTCTATCCACCCAACTCCTCCCTCTATCTATTTTAAAACTAAAAAATAAAAAAAAATGGGAAAGTTAAAAAAAACTAACTTGAAAACTTAAAAATAATAATAATTACCATAACAAAGATTAAAACAATAACAATATTTAAAAAATTATTAAAAAGAACTTAAATAAACAAATCAATTTCAAAAAATAAATAAATAAACAAACAAAAAAATATAAAAAAAATAATTTTTTTATAAAAGAAATAAAGAAAAACAACCCAACTTAGGGAGGGGGGTAGTTCCGCAAATTTCCCCAGCGCTTTTCCCTCTCTCCCACCCCACCACCCCTCTCTCCTTCCCCTCCTCTTCCTTCATATCCTCTATTATGTGGTCCATGATTCACCCGGTGAAAGCTAGGTTTTACCTTCACCCACCTATTATCCCTCCCTTTCATGGCCCTTGTTCAACCTACCCTCTCGCCCTTTTGTTGACCCTGCTCCATCCTACCTTACCTCCTTTTCATGGTCATTTCTCTTACCACTCGCCCACCCTCTATCCTTTTTGTTACTCATTCTCCACCCCACCATCCCTCCCTTCCACGACCCTCGTTCTACCCACTCATCCACCCTCCATACCTTTTGTTGCTCATGCTCTATAACATCCCCATTTTTAATCCCCAAATTAGCAATGTATATTGTAATTACGATGTATGGAAGTGGGCCAAGTGATGTAATATATATAAATTATATATCAAAAATAATAAAATATCATGTATCACCAATTGTAGATAGACACAAACGAATTCATGGGGGACAATTTTGCACAAGAGAGGGAGGTCCAAGGGGGGAGGGGGGGATTACACATTGTTTTGGAAGAGGATTACCCAATTGAATGTGAGTTTGTTTCCGGGAGTTTTTCCTATTGCGACTATAAATTCCTAGAGTCCCTAGTAGAGAGATTTTCTTGGTCAACCTGTGTTGGCGTCCTGAGGGAGTGGGATAGCTTGAGGGGCTGCATGGAAAAGAAGGAGATATCATTCCTTAGGTTGATAATGTTGAGGGGAAAGAGAGCTAGTGGATTTGAATGGCTATAGGAATCATCTTGTTATGAAGGGACAATAGACAGCGTTAGGAACCACCTTTTTCTTGTGGATTCATAGCCCCGTCTCGTGGGTGATTTGTTGTTGACAATTGGAGCAACAAGTTTATGGTTGAGTGGAATGTCCATCCTCTACAATTGGTTCCATGTTTTTTATTAAGATAAGTGCTCTTATCCACTATGCTTATTTCTATTAAATGATTAGCTTAATTATTGTGTATTTTACGCTTAGTTTTGAGTATTTAGATGTTATTATGTGTACATAAAATGGTATGCATTCTCATTTTCAGAAATTCATGTTAGATGCATGTGCATTGTTATCGTGATGCATTTCATCTATGCATTTAGTTAATGGGAATCCAAACTTTTTTTTTTGGGTTAGTAGAGGGTGTGCTACATAGTGGTATCATATCATTGGTTGCAACACCAGGTTTGCATGAGTTTGCTACATAATAGTAAAGTTTCAATCTATGTGGAGTTGGATGAACAATTAGAAATTGGGTCCAAGGCCCCAAATTTTGATTTTGTGTGATGATTTTTATGTACAGGGGTTGATTTCTCCATTGAGCAGCAGAACTTGCTCAGAGAGACAAGTTTGTGGTTTTCTCAATGGTTTTGACGACCGCGAGCTCAAATATGGAAAACAACTAAGTGTCTAAAAGATAGGAAATATTAGCAATACAGTGTGTATCACCAAAGAAATTTATTGTGTGAGCGATACAATGTGTACCACTGAAGAATTTTTTTTTTTTGTGGGCGATAAAGGAAGATGAAAATTAGCGGAAACTTAGAAAAAAATTGGGAAAAAGGCATGTATCGACCAAAAGATAAAATTTTGGCCGGATACATCAACCAAAGATAAATTTTTGGCCCAATACGTCAGCCAAAAGATAAATTTTGGCCCAATATGTCAGCCAAAAGATAAATTTTTGGCCTAATACATCAACCAAAAGATAAAATTTTGGCCCGATACATCATCCAAAAAATATTTTTTTGGCCTAATATAGAAAATAAAGATTTGGAAAAAAAGTTGAGGAAGGGCCACCGGGATAAAAGATAATATTTTGGCATGATACATCACCCAAAAGAAAATAAATTGGCCTGATACATCAATGACAAAGAAAATAAATCATAATGATACGTCAATAAAAAATAAAAAATTGGAGCGATGAAGAAGAAAGGACTTAAAAAATGTTTGGGAAAGACTTAGAAATATTTGGGAAAAATGGGCATGTATTAGCCAAAAGATAAATTTTTAGAGCGATACGTCGCCCAAAAGATAAATTATTGGAGCGATGTATTGGTCAATAAATAAATCATGGGAGTGATGTATTGACTGAGAAATAAATTATGGGAGCGATATATCGGTTGATAAATAAATTATTGGAGTGATGTATCAATCGAGAAATAAATTATTGGAGCAATGTATCGGTCAAGAAAAAAATTATTGGAGCAATGTATCGGTCAAGAAATAAATTATTGGAGCAATGTATCGGTTGAGAAATAAATTGTTGGTGCAATAAGATGATTTGTAGGGCCTAAACATCATTGTAGAAGAGAAGAAAAAAAGATAAGAGAAAGAAAAAGAGAATAAGGGAAGAGAAAGAAAAAGACAAGAGGAGAGAGACGGAGGAAAGAAAAGGAGAAAGATGGATAAGGATTAAAAAAAATTACAAGTTTGGAGACAAACACTTGTTTAGGCCTTAATAAAAATAGTTCAACTCAGAATCATATGAAATTTAAAGGGTCTGTCTATAGTGAGGAAGGCTACAAAAGTACTAGTGCGGGCCATTGGTTAATTTTGCTTCAAATTTCCAGAAAACACAAATTAGCGGTTTTGAAGATCAAGGTGGTGCTCAATGAATGGGACCTAGATAAAGATGAAATTTTTATAGAGTCCAAAAAAAAGGCATGAAGATACCCAGTTGGGATTTTAGCCAAATTCCAAAGGCTCTGGAGTGGAGAGGCCAAAACACGGAAAAATCCACCATTATGGGCCACTTTTTGGGGATTTTTGAGATCTTTGGAGGAGAAAAACGAACCCTAGATCACAAATCCAAAAAAGGTGTTTATTCAAAATTTTACGTACTCAACTAGATAGACAAATTTTCCTTGCAAATATTTTTCTAGATTGGCTTAGTTTGAGAGATAACAATTTTCGCTAAAAAATTCCAAGTCTGGAGAAAATGAAAAAGGGACAAAGTTGGAAAATACAGATTGATGCAAAAGTTGGATGGAACATCATATATTGAATCTGAGAGTTGTCATGTATTCAAAATTAGGAATATTATTAGCACCCGATATAAAGTTTTGTTGGTTCTCATCATATTTTCTTCTACAAGGGGCAGAAGTTGGCCTCTGAATCAGATTGCACTAATGAAAAATGGTACAATTGAGTAGAAAGCTAGATTCAGAAAGCCATAACTTTTAGGTCATAAGCCAAAATGAGACATAAGTATATTCATAGGAAAGCTAATTCAGAAGAGAATATATTTGAAAGATCATAATTTTGATACATAAGTATATTCATAGAAAATCTAATTCAAAAGAGAATATATTTGAAAGATCATAATTTTGATTAACATATCAATGTTCTTCGAAAAATCAAGGCAAAGAAGGACCTATAACGTAATTAACGAAAATTTTACAATATGCATAATTCTAACAAGTAATGGTTGCATGCACTTTTTTGTAGAATTAGACATGCATGCATAACACAATTGGTTCTTGTATGAGGAATAAATATATGGATGATTCCCAAGGATATTATGTCCATGAGGATGAGATCTGAGGTTTACATATCATCCTGGGAAATGCAAAGACCAAGTTCAGTGGACATAGAAGCAAGGTGGAACATGTGGAGTTGGTCAAGACTATGAGAAGCTTGAAGAAAGAATTTCAAAACTATAGATAAAAAAATGAAAGTTTGATAAGATCTCAAGAGAAGAAGGATTAATTTAATACTCAACTACTGCAAAGTCTAAATATTTTTCAAAGACAAATCAATAATTATTCTAACACAAAACAAGCAGCCAACACAAGATATGTAGAAACATCCAAATATCATGATAGGGAGGATGAACACAAGGGATATAGGAACTATAGGAGTGCTAGTAGACATCCTCATTCATTGCATCACTCAACTAAAAGAGCACATGCACATTCAGAATCAGGAATCATCCCAAGTGTGTCCCTTGTCAGACATCAGAGGAGGAGGCCTAAGTTGAATATTTTACAAGGATAGATCAGGGAGATCAATCCACCACCATTTGATGGAGAGCATAGGAAGAGTGAAGATGTTGAAGCCTAGTTGTTGGACATGAGAAATGTTTTTCAACTACATAATTATTCATCAAACCTGGAAGCAAGGATTTCCATATATCATCTATGGGGGAAAGCTTCCATGTTGTGGGACTCGTTGAAGTAGGTCGAGTATATTGATGAGAAGAGGATTTCTTGGAAGTAGTTTAAAAAATGATTCTAGCAAAATTACTTGTCAGAACATTACTATGAAAATAAGATGCAAGAATTCTTTGAGCTCAGGCTAGGAAACATGACCATGGAGGAGTATGAGAGGAAATTCTTAGATATTGTGAGGTACATGGACTTCATCAAGGACAAGAAGGTCATTTTTTAGAGGTTCTTGAGTGGATTTCCATCATTTTACAAAGATAAATCCAATTTGATGAGCCTATGACTTTGGAATAAGCCATGAAGAAGGCTAAGTATTTGTATGAGTAAAACAAGGGAAGACCAACTTTTCAAAAATCTTGGGATAATAAGAAGAGAGGAAATATGGATTAGAGAAAGAAAGGATTCAATCCACCTTTCATCGGGAACATATATCAATCATATCAACAAGGAAAACCAACACAAGGTGAACATAAAATGACAGATTCCTTGGGGAAGATATCAAGACAATAACCGATAAAGTGTTGAGGATGTGAAGGATATGATTTGTATAAATATTGTCCTCAGAAAGTAAATAGGATGAGGATTGTACATAACATCCAAGAAGCAGATACATTGGATGATATGGGCAGGAGCATGCCAAGTATTTATGCATCCTTGGATAATAAACAAACATACTACCAATCCCACATGATTGAGGTAGAAGGTAAAATTGATAATCAACCCATAGCTATTTTGATTGATTATGGAGCTAGACATAGCTATATATATCCAAATCTAGTCAAAAAGTTTAAATTGAATATATGTAAGCATGAAAAGTCTTGGTTGGTTCAACTAGATATTGGAAACAAGATAAAAATCAATGAACTTGTCAGGGATTTCTTGGTGAACATGAATGGATTCATCACTAAGGAATATTTGAACATCATACCACTCAATTCATATGACTTATTGATTGGTATGAATTGGTTAGAAAAGCATAATGATATCCTAGATTGCTACAACAAGGATTTCACATGCCTTGATGAGGAAGGGAGTTCAAAAATGGGTCAAGGTATTCCAATACATATATCTGTTAGAGAGATTTCAATATTGCAGTTGAAAATAAGTTTTAGGAAAGGGTGCCAGATATATGCAACCCACATGGAAGATTCAATAAAGGATAACGAGCCAAATATTGAAAATTATCCAGTCTTGAAGGAATATGAAGATGTTTGGGAAATTTATGGGATTGACACAAAAGATATACGTTGACTTATCTATTGACTTAATACCTAGAGCTACCCTAGGGACCAAAAATACATATAGAATGATCACAATAGAGATGAAGGATTTACACATGCAACTAGAAGAATTGTTGAAGAAGGGGTACATACACCCAAGTGTCTCACCTTGGGGTGCCCCAATTTTTTTTGTGAAGAAAATGGATGGAACTCTAAGGTTGTGTATTGACTTTGGATATATTAACAAGGTTATGGTAAAGAATAGGTAACTTCTACTGCAAATCGATGATATTTTTTTTCAATTGAAAGGAGGAAGGATGGTTTCCAAGATCATCTTGAGGTCAAGTTACCATCAGGTGAGAATCAAAGAAGAGGATACCAACAAGATGGAATTTAGAACAAGGTATGGCCATTATGATTTTATGTTGGTTCCATTTGGCTTGACAAATGCACCAGCTACTTTTATAGATATGATGAATGGAGTGTTCAAATATTACAGACAAATTTTTCATTTTCTTCTTGGATGATATTATTATCTACTCCAAGACAGAGGATGAGCATGATAAACATTTAAGGATGGTGTTGCAAGTGTTGAGAGAGAACCAATTGTATGCCAACTTGAGAAAGTGCACTTTCTACAGAGGAAAATCCATTATTTGGGCCACATTGTCTCATAAGAGGGAATAGAAGTGGACCTAGATAAGATTGAGTTAATCAAAGGGTGGCCTAGACCAAAGATTTTTTCAAAAATGAGAACATTTATGGTTCTATATGGATACTATAGGAGATTCATTGAAGGTTTCTCCAAGGTCATGCATCCAATCACTTCACTAAAAAAGAAGAGAACAAAGTTTGAATGGATTGCCAAGTGTGAGGAGATTTTCTATCGCTTGAAGGAATTATTGACCACTGCACCTATGTTAAAGGTTGCATATCCAGATGAGGAATTTGTTGTGTTCACAAACACATGAAAAGAAGGGCTTGGTGTAGTCCTTACACAAAATGGGAATGTCATATATAATGAGTCAAGGAAGATTAAAGAGGATGAAAAAAATTATGTTACTCATGACTTAGAGTTGGGAGCCATAGTTCATGCCTTAAAAATGTGGAGGAATTATCTCATGGGAAGAAAATTCGAGTTGAGGACAAATAATAGTTTTCTAAAATACTTGTTTAAGAATCCAACACTAAATGCCAGAAAAACTAGATGCCTGGAATTTGTCAATGAATATGACTTCAACATCGAGCACATCAAGGGAAACGAGAATAAAGTGGTTGATGCACTTAGCAAGAGGGTGCATGAAATGAAATCCATAGCCATTAGCATGTATTGTTCCAACTTAAAAATTATAATTTTGGAAAATATAAAATCATGTCAACATTATGCACAAGTTACAAAAGGATTACAATAAATATATAATTGAAATTTAAAGGCCATGGGATGGAAGAGGATGGAATCCTCGTATTCGGGAAATTTTTTTGTGTTCCTAAAGCTCAAGAATTGAGAAATATAGTGTTGAAAGAGATGCACAATGTACCATATGTGGTCCATCCATGGTATGAGAATACAATTGTAGTGGTAAGAGGACAATATTTATGGCCTGGAATGAAGAAATATGTGGTTGATTACATATCCAGGTGCGCAAAATGTTAGAAGGTGAAGACTTAACAGAGACATCCAACAGGATTGTTATATCCATTACCCATTCCTGAATGGAAATGGAAGGTCGTTACGATATATTTTATCACCAAGATGCCAATAACATCAAGGTAGCATGATTCCACCATGTTAGTGATGGAAAATATTACAAAGGCTACACATTTTATTCCAATGAAAATGACTCACAAGGTAGCCAATATTATAGATATTTATATGAAGGAAATTTCCAAGCTACATGGTTTTCCTTAGGAAATAGTGCCAAAAAGAGATCCCAAGTTCGCTTCCAATTTTTGCAATAGGTTGTTTAAGGGATTTGGGACTAATTTGAATTCCATTATAGCATATCACCCAGATTCATATGGGAAGATGGAGAGGATCAATTGGATAATTGAAGATATGTTGAGAATGTATGTAATGGACAAGCCTTCCAGGGCGAAGGACTACCTTCATCTAGTTAAGTTTGCTTTTAACAATGGATATTAGGAATCATTGAAGATGAGACCATTTGAAAGCTTGTACGACAAAAAATGCAACATAATAGTGATTTGGGACAACCCAACAGATAGAGTCATTATTGTGATAGAATTGTTAAGGGAAATGGAAGAGAAGATGGTAAGGATCAAACATGATTTAAAGGTTGCACATGACAGGAAAAATAGTTATGCAAACAAAGTAAAAACACATAGGTAATTCAATGTGGGTGAGCATGTGTTTTCAAAAGTAAAGGATAAAAGGAGCTCATTAAGATTGGGAAGTTTCCAAAAATTGGTAGCAAGATAATTTGGGCCATTTGAAGTTCTAGAGAGTATAGGAATAGTTGTATACATATTTTCATTTCATACATCTATGATAATTCATAATGTGTTCATGTGTCTTTATTGAATAAATATGTGCATGATCCTAATCATGTGTTTGATTGGTCTGTGATCTAGGTGGAGCATGAATGGGACTTTTAGGTGGAGCTAGTGTGCATCCTAGACCGAAAAGTAAAATTTGTTAGGAACAAATCCATTGTACTTTTAAAGGTCCAATGGACCTAATAAAGTCTTGAATACATCATGTGGGAGCATGAGGAGTCCATGCGGGAGGAATATCCATGAATTTTTGCAAATTTTGATGAAAAATGAATATAAATTTGTATATAAGTGTGCAAGACTCCATTTTGGTAGCTAGAGTTCCTGGAGCCACAACTCAGAGACTTCATGTTTGACCTATGTTGGAGCCCTATAAGGGAAGTGAGATAACTTAAGGGACTACAATGTAGAGAAGGGCATATACTTCCTTGGGTTGTTTAGGTTGAGGGGTGTTACACCTCAAATTCTCTACAATGTACCCTATATTTGTTTCACGATATGTGACCACTCTAATGAGCACAAAGTGTGATTATTTCTTTGTATGTTGCCATAATGGGATGATTGATGTACAAGTGTTGGTTAGTTGATTACCCAAATATCCTTTTGTGGATGGTCATGACATATCCTTTTAATCCCCATTATCAGGGTGCTTGGTTTTGTTGCTTCAGTCGACTATCCTTAGGTGGTGGTAACTCCCTCCATGTTGGGAATTTATGTCTTGGATAAGTATGTAGGAATTCTAAGGTGGATCTACTAGGATACATGATTTACAGGGCCCTAATCATTCACTTATTTGTTTTCTATGTAAAATGTGATTGTGCTTTGTAAGGGTTATCACGCCCATGGTTTGGAACACCTCTTTTACGCCACATGGACCCTCTCTCTTATGTATGTAACACACTTTGGTCATGGTTCCTCATAGATGATTCTACATATGTTCACTTAGCTTCATGTATCCTAAGGAATTGTCATATTTCTCAAGGCAATACACATATTACAAGGCATTGGTCACATCCTCCAAGGCACATTTGGGCTCCTTTTTCACACATGGACATTCTCTACATAAGCCACATGGGAGATCTTAGAACATTCATCTTCTTTCATCACTTTTGGAGATGTACATAATTTGAGGGTTGACCCATTCTTTTGACATCATTCTTGTTGTTGGGGGTTTTATGACCCAAATTTTGACTTGGAGGGTCACTCCCATGCTTCATGGAGGTACCTTTACCTTATATATGGACATGGTATGCTCTAGAGATATATTTCAAGGATTTGTGGACATTATTTGATCATTCCTTGAGAACATTTTGTGGAGGTTGTCCCATTTTGAGGTCATTCTCCATAGTTTCATGAGAATTTTCCACTTGGAGGAGAGAAATGTTAGAGATTTACTTTATTGGGAGGCTACCCCACCTTGTTTTGAGGCCTCCACATCACCCTTTTCTTGGAACATTGTACTTGGAGAGAAAATATACCCCATCTTTTCTAGGATCCTCCTCTTTTATGAGGGTTTTTAGCATGTAAATCATCTTTTCATTGTAATTTGGCTTAGTCTCCAAGTTATGTGGATGACAAGTCACTTTCATTTTATTTCCTTAACCTAGAATTAGGGAATAAAGAATGAGAAGGAGATGTGAGCCTCATATATAAATATAGGCCCTCCTATCATTCCAAATCATTGTGAATTTTTGGATAATATTTCAAGCCATTAATACAATATATTTTACTTTTTATTTTGGTGTCAATTCTTGGAGCTCTTTCTTTCTTGGTTATTTTTCTTGGTATTTCAAAGACTATTGTGAATATACAAGTTTCGACTAAAGTTAGTAAGATTGATCCATTGAGGAGTTACTCAACAATTTGGAAGGAGGACATCTCGGGTTTGTACCTCTTACATCTTCATTAAAATCATTTGGTAAGTACTTATCACTTGTATTGATTAGTTTCATACTCCTTGGCAAGGATTTTAAGTATTCTTTCCAATATTTTGTTGATCTTGTTGGTGAAGGCTATTCCCTTGAGGAAACCCTTCTTGTAAGGCCTTGATTTTCATGGTTTGTCTTGATTGGAAAAGGGAATACTAGATTTCATCCTACTAGCCTCCCTCTCTAATCCATAAACATTAAATAACCAATTCTTAGAGGGGCATACTTCTTGACACCATAAGCCCTAAGTGGAGATAAGGAACTAAGGTTAACTCCCAATAGAGAACAACAAAAACCCTAAAAACTCAAATATTTTCTTTTATGTCATATAAAATATAAAAAATACAAGAAAATATAAAAGATATACCGTCAAAAAATATTTATTCATGTCTAGTGCAAAGTTAACAGTCTATTTTCATTTTCCAAACATTTTTGTCCAAGGGTTTATGGTAAATTGTTGATCTTTAACCATAATAGGGAAAAGTATCCCCACACATTTATGCTTAATGGTTTTATCTAACATTTTGTGGGCTGATTTAAGAGGCTTATCAATTCTTAAAATTGAATTGAAACAAAGAAAATCAAAATTGGTCAAACCCTAAAGCTAGGGTTTAACACCAAAAGGTGGATTTTAACCCTACCCTAGCTTATATTTCACTTGTGTGTTTTTTATAAAGGATATCTAGCACTTTATAATGGTGAAATTTGTCTCCTAAGTTCTTCATAATCGTTATTTTATATTTTGAATATTTTTTGTGAAACCCTAGGGGGATACACCACCTCTCTTTGCAAGTTTGAGCTAATTGCATGGTTTTTATTCATTTATACTTGCAATCATTCATTGTTGGGATTATTTTACATAGTTTGTTCATTTACCTATCCAATCATTCATTTATACTTGCAATCATTCATTGTTGGGATTATTTTACATAGTTTGTTCATTTACCTAGCCAAAATACCAAAGGTTTATCATTACAAGTGCTTTTAGGCACTCTTTGAGTGTTTTTCGTTGCTCAAAATCTACATTTTATGCGTTATTTATTATATATAAGATTCTAGAATTTGTGAAAAGCAGAAATCTAGTCCAATTTACAACATATAATCAAGAGGTGATTCAGATATATCATTTTTTCTTGGTTTATGTGATTAGATCTCACTCCTGTGTGGTAAAAGGGACATGTTTCTTCATCCAAAGAGTGATATCATAGTGTTGATTTATATTTCTATTGTATCATATTTATTTGATATCTAAAAACTTAATTAATTATCTCCTAACCCTCTTTATATTGTGGTATTTATTTCCCTAGTTATTAGCTGAATATTCTCAAGGCATTTGGCTACTCCATTGGCACTGGTTTAACTAACCATTTATTGAGGTGTGTATTTTAAAGTGAATTGTATCATAAGATACCATGAGGTACTATACATATTTATTTCCAAGGATTGGGATACCCCTCATGGCTTCAAGGATCTGGCCTAAAGTGAAGGGTAAACTGTCACTACCAAATTTGGGCCATTTTGCGACGGTTATTTCGATGCTCTTGTGACGTTATGTCATGGACATTGCGACAAATCTTGAGTCCCTAAAACATCATATCATGGGACATGGGGATTTCTACGAATTTGAATTAATGTCACAAGAGAGAAGACCCTAGGGAACTTCTCACAATTGTAACAAAAAAAGAAATATCGTCGCCACTACGACGATATAGGTAATCTAAGTGAAACCAACATTTCGTCTCACTTGCAATGACGATTTTCGTTGTTTATATAGAAAATGTGCCGCAACAAATTTTTTTGTCATCGCTCTTGCGACAACACCATTTATTTGTTTATATAGCAAATGCATCGCAACAACTTTTGTTGTCGTTGCACTTGCGATGACACCATTTCTTTGTTTTATATCACATTCGTCGCAGGTATGAAAAGAGTTCATTGTTTATATAGAAAATGCGTCGCAACAATAATTGTTGTCATCACACTTGTGACGACAACATTTCTTTGTTTTTATAGCACATCCGTTGCAGGTATGAAAAGAGTTCATTGTTTCTATAGAAAATGTGTCGCATCAATGTTTGTTGTCATCGCACTTGTGAAGACAACATTTCTTTGTTTTTATAGCACATCCATCGCAGGTATGACAAGAGTTCATTGTTTATATAGAAAATTCATCGCAACAATGTTTTTTGTCGTCGCACTTGCGAGGACAACATTTTGATGTAGGAGCATCGTAAGCAACCAACAAAGCAAGCACGAAGGCAAAGACAACTGGAAATGCACCAACACACATTTTGAAAATGTTTTAAATTTAAATGAAGAGACATTAATGTAATAGCTAGGGGAGCGTACTCTCATTTATGTTTTGGAGGTTGTAAATAGATCTTGAGCATTGCTCACATATGTCGGATATGGAGGCATTTATGTGTATTAAATGTAAAGTACCTGTACCTTTTAATTTCTGATTTGATAGTTAGAAGTGTAGGAGGGAAAACGGATAGAAAGACACCCCCACTTGTATCATTGTAGAGGAGGATTTTATTATTATTCAAAAGTAGATAATTATGTAATTTGTTGAGCTGTAGAGAAGAACCCATGTACAGGAACACTTAAGTTAATATATGAAGCTTTGACTCAATTTTCATGGTGTTATTATGCTTGTTGTTTACATCTATTGAATGGTGTGTTTACAGTTGTTTTTTTTCTCTGGTTATGAATTTATTTCAATGTTGTGTTATCTGTATGATTTCATGTTAAATGT
Organism: Picea engelmannii; assembly: GCA_009831015.1. NCBI lineage: Eukaryota > Viridiplantae > Streptophyta > Pinopsida > Pinales > Pinaceae > Picea > Picea engelmannii. The sequence goes on from ML810985.1 coordinate 90,088, forward strand.
ATGAAGTATGTGAGAGAGGAAGAATGAGTTTCAATTGTTTCTCTTCCTGAGAATTCCTGCAAGGAGTGCAGCAAACGTTCGCAAGGTGTGCATCGACAAAGTTATGAGTTTTATCTTAGAAAGCTCAGGAGAGATATCATTGTTATCATATCAACTGAAGTGCAAGGTTAGCTTAGAGCCATGCAAGGTGTGCGCAGGTTGGATGAGGTCTTGGATTTTACCAATCCATAAGGAAGATTGGAAGATTGTTGTTGCAAAGAGTGCACAGAGTCAAAGATCCAAATAACTAGAGGTTATTTGAAATTTCTGCAAGGAGTGCATGCAGGGACCCTTTTGGAAGCCTTGAGTTTGCAAGAGAAATCTCAGAAGGGATAGAACCTTTGAAGTGTTCAAAGGGAGATGGAGGTTGAAATAGTGTTGTAGAAGTCAAGTTCAGGAGGGAGGATGCCAAGTCATTTGGCCAGAAGTCCTTGAGAAGTTAAATCAGACGGTGGAATCGCTTCAAGGAGAAATGCCGATTTAACATGGGTCGTTGGATCTCATAGACTAGCGCGAAGATTAAGGATGATTGTTTTCAGTATTCAGAAGCTCAGGAGGAATAATGGTCATTGTTGATATCAACAGGATGCGTTGATTTCATCCTTGAATTCTATCATTTTAGAGTTCGGGCATCAGAGAAGATTGTGACGTGGATTCGAGAGTCGTAAACTCCCAATTCACGAAGTCCCGAAAGAACTAGGACTGTCAGATCCCAAGGAGCTCAGAGTCGTTGATCTGTGGCAGGGGTTGTCATGATTTAGGAACTTGGCAAAAGGAGTTGTTTCATAGCAGCTCACCAATACGTGAAATCCTAGGTGCCGAAAGGACTGGGCCCCAACTCTTAATCAGAGGTCACATCAGAGAAAAGTCAAGGGAGGAGTCAAGATCCATTAGCCCTTTTAGGTTTTCAGAGATTGAAGAGTCAAGGGGACTTACATCAGGATTTGTGAGGTCACGAAGTCTGAAATACCCCTTTCAGAAAGGGTCATGGTCATAGTTGTTGGTCACATGGGTGAGAGTTAGTGCCTTGTATATGTTCGCACAGGCATAACTCATAAGGACCTGTGGATACACATACTGGTGCATGTGTTTTATTTGGATTTCCTGTAGGGAAATCGAAGACTCAATATGACTCGGGTGGAAAGTTAGAACGATCCTAATACCGGGAGGTCGCGCAGAACCTGTTGAGGTAGGGGGTGATGCATTAGAGTGGTATCAGAGCCTAGTCTATAATTTTTTTTTTTTTTTGCGGGGGACAGTTTGAAACAATGTTGCCAAGAAGGAGAGAAATACCAATGCCCGATCCAACTGTTGAAAGGGATATGAGAGAACTCCATGCTCAACATAGAGACAGACAGCTGACGCTGGAGATGTCAGTGAAGACAAAAGCGAAAATGCGGTAGGAGCTGAGGAAGAAGTCGCAGCTGAAGATGCTATAGAAGAACGTCTATTCAGAGGTGTTGCAAGAATTAGAGCTAGAGAGAAGATGGATATTCTGATGCATGAAGGCAACTTAGAGGTTGAAGAGCTTCTATATTGGTTTAGAGCTCTAGACAAATACTTCAACTATGAGGATGTAGAGGAAGATAAGAAGGTTAAACATGTCATTACCAGACTTAAAGGGCATGCAACACTGTGGTGGGATGAACTGCAGGATGACAGACATTGCAAAGGCAAGAAAAGAATAAAAAAATGGGATAGGATGGTTGAAAAAATGAAAGCCAAGTTTATACCCAGGGACTTCCAGATCAATCTATTTCAAAGAATGCAGAATTTGAGATAGAAGGTGATGACAGTGAAAGAATACACTGAAGAGTTTTACAGGCTCAACATTAGAGCAGGTCATCGAGAAAGTGATGATGAAAAGGTTACCAAATATATGAATAGTCTAAGATATGACATTCAAGATGAAATAATCATGATGACAGTTAGAAATGTCGAAGATGCTTATCAAATGGCCTTGAAAGTTGAAGAGAAATTAGCTCGAAAGCAAGGTCAAAGAGGTCGAGGTCGAAGTCAGAACAGAGGTAAAGCAATTACCCAGGACAAAATTCATAAGCCGAAGGAGGAAGAAAAGAAACCTCATACTCACCCTGAAAGAGGAGGAAGTTCATAGGGGAGATAGTATGCCGACAAAAATAGTTTTCCGCGAGCTAGAGGAAGAGGAAGAGGCAGAGGAGGCGAGATAAAAATATTTGTCTGTGGAAAGATCAGACATGAATATTTCGAATGTCCTAATAGGAAAAAGGATGGAGGTGAAGCTCACATTTCGGAATAACAAAAGCAGAATGGTGAAGCAGAAGATGCAGAAGGCAGAAGATGTCTCATGATGAGGAAAATTCTCTTAAAGCCAGAGAAAGAGATAGAGAATCCAGTCCAGAGGAACAATTTATTTAGAACTACTTGCAAGACCAAGGACAGGGTATGTAAGGTAATAGTGGACAGTGGAAGCACATATAATTTAGTATCCACATAAATGGTGGAGAAGCTATAATTGGAGACTGTTGCACATCCGAGCCCATACAAGGTCTTGTGGTTACAAAAAGGACATCAGGTAATTGTCACTAAACAATGTTTAGTTGAATTTAAAATAGGGGGATACAAGGATGAAATGTCATGTGATGTTATTCCCGTGGATGTCTGTCATCTTTTGTTGGGGAGACTATGGCAATATGACAGGAATGTTATTCATGATGGGAGAAGGAACACATACACCTTGGAGAAGAATGGTAGGATGCATATGTTGCTTCTAATTAAGGACAAGGAGGTAAAAGCAGAGACAAGTAATACTATACTTCTCATGAGTGGGAAGGAGCTTCTTGATGAAGTCAAGAGAGAAGAATAAATATAGTTTGTTGTGGTGAGAAAACCAAGAGTCATTCTGACCAGTACCAAGATAGATGATCTACTTGAAGAAATTTAGGAATTACTAGAGGAGTTCGTTGATATAGTGGTAGACGAATTACCTTGTTCGTTGCCGCCCATCAGAAGCATAAGTCATCATATTGATCTTATACCTAGAGTGAGTTTACCAAACAAAGAAGTGTACGGATTGATGCCACAGGAGAATGAAGAGGTTAAAAGACAAGTCCAGGATTTGATGGACAAAGGATTGGTTAGAGAAAGTTTGAGTCCATGCGTTGTACCTACAATGTTAAGTCCAAAGAAAGATGGTGGCTGGAGAATGTGTACAGACTCGAGGACCATAAATAAAATCACCATCAGGTATAGATTTCCTTTACCGAGGATGGATGACTTGATGGATTGCTCAAGTGGAGCAAATTTTTTTCAAAGATTGATTTGAAGAGCGGATATCATCATATTAGCATGAGGGAAGGTGATGAATGGAAGACAACATTCAAAAAAAATGAAGGACTGTATGAAAGGCTTGTCATGCTGTTTGGTTTGACGAATGCGTCAAGTACTTTTATGAGGCTGATGAATGAAGTCTTGAAAGATTTTATAGGAAAATTTGTGATCGTATATCTTGATGATATATTGATTTTTAGAAAGACTGAAGCAGAACATCTGAGGCATTTAGATGCAGTAATGAGAAGATTACAGCAAGAGAAATTGATGATCAATTTGAAGAAGTTGTCTTTAATGAAGACAAAACTCATTTATTTAGGTTTTGTAATCTATTCGAACGAATTGAAGATGGATTTGAAGAAGGTAAGAGCAATCATAGATTGGCCATCGCCAAAGAGTATCTTTGAAGTTCAAAGCTTCCATGGATTGGCTAGTTTTTACAAGAAGTTCATTAGAAATTTAAGTGGAATATGTGCACAGATGATGGACACAGTCAAGAAAAGACACAAATATTTTCATTGGACAGATGAAGCGGAGAAAAGTTTCAGGTTGCTGAAGGAGAAGATAATTGGACAGCTAGTTTTGGATCTACCATATTTCAACAAGACGTTCCAAGTGAGATGTGACGCAAGTGGATTTGCAATTGGAGTAGTCTTAAGTCAAGATAACTGACCGATTGCATACTTTAGTGAGAAGTTGAATGAAACCAAGATAAAATATTGCACGTATGATAAGGAGTTTTATGCAGTCATACAGGCATTGAAAAAATGGAGGCATTACTTGGTTCCAAAGGAGTTCATATTGTACAACAATAATCATGCTTTGTAAGTCATAACCCGATAGGAGAAGTTGAACCAAAAGCATGTGAAATGGGTTGAGTTCATGCAAAATTTTAATTTTGTAATCAAGCATATTTCTGGAAATGCTAACAAAGTTGTTGATGCTTTGAGCAAGAAATGTTTGCTTATGCAAGAATTCAGAGTGAAGACTTTGGGTTTTGACAACCTCAAAGAAATGTACAGGGATGATCCAAATTTTAAAGAAGCCTATGAAGCATGTGAGAATCCAGTTCTCATAGATAGAAGCCAATGGACTCAATATATGATTCAGGATGGACTATTGTTCAGGGGTAATCAGTTGTGTATTCCAAAGAGTTCTATGAGAGAAAATCTTCTGAAGGAAAAGCATAGTGGGGGATTGGATGGAAATTTTGGCCATGACAAAATGTTCGCGCAATTGAATGGCTCATATTATTGGCTAGGGATGAGGAAATATGTCAAGAAATTCGTGAACAGGTGTAGAATTTTCCAGCATGCAAAGGGGAAAAGACAGAATACAGGGTTGTATCAGCCATTTCAATTACCAGAGAGGCCATGGGATGCAGTAAGTATGGACTTTGTGTTAGGACTGCCGAGGACATAGAGAGGTTGTGACTCAATCTTTGTGGTAGTCGATAGATTTTCCAAAATGGCACATTTCATACCATGTCAGAAAACTAGTGATGCAACTCACATTGCAAACCTGTTTTTCAAAGAAGTTGTTAGACTTCATGGCATACCCAAGAGTATTGTATCAGACAGGGATACCAAATTTGTTGGTCATTTTTGGAGGACCCTATGGAAGAAATTGGGGACTAATTTATCTTTTAGATCAACATATCATCCTCAGACGGATGGACAGACTGAGGTAGTAAACCAAAGCTTGGGATATTTGTTGAGGAGTTTGGTAGCTGAACATCATAGTCAGTGGGATCAGATTCTGCAACAAGAGGAATTTTCATATAATGATTCACCAAACTAGAGCACAGGACGAAGCCCATTCCAGATTATGTATGGAATGCAACCAAGAGGAGTATATGAATTAAGGGACTTGGAGCAAACTGAATTCAAAAGTGTTGAAGCAGAGAATTTTGCAGTAGATATGCAGGAGCTCCACAACCAAGTTAGAGAGTGATTAGAGAGTTCCAACCAGGAATACAAGCACATAGCATATCAACACAGAAGAAAACTTCAGTTTGAAGTAGGATATTTGGTTTTAGTGCATCTCAGAAAGGAAATATTCCCAAGGGGAACATACAATAAGCTAAAGATGAAGAAAATTGGACCTTGTAAAATCATAAGAAAGTTTGAGGCCAATGCTAATGAAATTGAATTACCAGATGGGGTAGGAATATCGCCCATATTCAACATAGCAGATCTGTACCCTTAAAGAGCTGATGAAACAGGAACATAAGAGAATCAGAGGGAGGTTCAATGGATTAAAAAACTGCCTGTAGCTGAAAATCCACAAATGGAAAAGATAATTGACCAGAGAGTTGCGAAGAAAACCCGAAGGAAGACATATTTTGAATATTTGGTCAAGTGGAAAGGACACCTAATTGAAGATGCTAGTTGGGAAAGAAAAGCCGATATCCAAAGACATGGACAGACGGTGCAGGAGCTCATGAACAAGAGTTCATGAATTTTTCAAGCCAAGGGAGTATGATGTAGGAGCATCGTAAGCAGTCAGCAAAGCAAGCGCGAAGGCAAAGATAGCTGGAAACGCACCAGCGCACATTTTGAAAATGTTTTAAATTTAAATGAAGAGACATTAATGTAATAGCTAGGGGAGCGTATTCTCATTTATGTTTTGGAGGTTGTAAATAGATCTTGAGTGTTTCTCACATCTGTCGGATATGGAGGCATTTATGCATATTAAATGTAAAGTACCTATAGCTTTTAATTTTTGATTTGATAGTTAGAGCTGTAGGAGGGAAAACGAATAGAAAGACACCCTCGCTTGTATCATTGTAGAGGAGGATTTTATTATTATTCAGAGGTAGAGAATTATGTAAGATGTTGAGTTGTAGCAGAGAGTTGTAGAGAAGAACCCATGTACATGAACACTTGAGTTAATATATGAAGCTTTGACTCAATTTTCATGGTGTTATTATGCTTGATGTTTACATCTATTGAATGGTATGTTTAAAATTGTTTTGTTTTTCTAGTTATGCATTTATTTCAATGTTGTGTTATCTGTATGATTTCATGTTAAATGTATGAAGTCTATGAGAGAGGAAGAATTAGTTTCAATTGTTTCTTTTCCTGAGAATTCCTACAAGGAGTGCAGCGAACGTCCGCAAGGTGTGCATCAACGAAGTTATGAGTTTTATCTCATAAATCTCAAGAGAGATACCATTGTTCTCGTATCAACCGAAGTGCAAGGTTATCTCAAAGCCATGCAAGGTGTGTGCAGGCTAGGTGAGGTCTTGGATTTTACCAATCCAAGAGGAATATTGGAAGACTGTTGTTGCAAAGAGTGCATAGAGTCGAAGATCCAAATAACCAGAGGTATTTGAAATTGTGTAAGGAGTGCATGCAGGGACCCTTTTGGAAGCCTTGAGTTTGCAAGAGAAATCTCAAAAGGGATAGAACCTTTGAAGTGTTCAAAGGGAGATGGAGGTCAAAATCGTCTCGTAGAAGTCAAGTTCAGGAGGGAGGACGCCAAGTCATTTGGCCAAAAGTCCTTGAGAAGTTAAATCGGATGGTGGAATCGCTTCAAGGAGAAGTGTCGATTTAACGTGGGTCGTTGGATCTCGTAGACTAGCGAGAAGATTAAGGCTGAGTATTTTCAGTATTCAGAAGCTCAAGAGGAATAGTGGTTGTTGGATTAAGATCAATAGGATGCGTTGATTTCGTCCTTGAATTCTGTCATTTCGGAGTTCGGGCATTAGAGAAGATTGTGATGTGGAGTCGAGAGTCGTGAACTCCCTATTCACAAAGTCTTGAAAGAACTAGGATCGATAGATCGTAGGGAACTCAAATTCATTGATCTGTGGCAGGGGTTGTCATGATTTCGGAACTCGACGAAAGGAGTTGTTTCATAGCAGCTCACCGATATGAAAAATCCCAGGTGCCGAAAGCACTGGGCCCAAACTCTTAATCAGAGGTCACATCGGAGAAAATTCAAGGGAGGAGTCAAGATCCATTAGCCATTTCGGGTTTTCAGAGATTGAAGAGTCAAGGGGACTTACATCAGGATTCGTGAGGTCGCGAAGTCTGAAATACCCCTTTC
>ML810985.1:105681-120794 GCA_009831015.1 Picea engelmannii
TGACAAGTATGAGGAAGAGGGTGGCCGTGTTTTTAGTGATCTAATAAAATCAAAGTTTGAGCACGTGCTTGAGATTGAATAACTATGGTTTGATGCCCCTTTGAATTTGATGGTGGTAATATTATCCAAATGAATCCTCATGAGGAAAACCCATTATTTCTAGATTCCTAACTCCCCGGGGTTGATATCATGGAGCTGGAACACTTTCCCAATGTTGAAGAAGCTTTTATTGATTATGCTAGATGATGATCAATGAAATGCATAGGTCATGAAGCCTACAATGCAATGGTCATCAAACCTATGTGTGTTTCCTACCATGGAGTAAAGTTTACCAATAGGGTGGTGAGGTACACGATGGTGTAAATGATCATGTTTCTCCTTGTATATGGAATCTGATCCTTTGGGAGCACATTAACAAGGTAAGTATGGCCTATCATAGAATGTCTATCCTTAGGTTGGATCAAATCCATCGCAAGAAGGACACATGAGGCTGGATCAAACCATTTATCATAGCACACAAGAATGAAGAAGCGAGGGATCTCAAATTTTAACTTCTAATTCCCTATTCAAATGATGGTCCTCTAAATGTAAAATTGGGCTATGAGAAGTCTCGAATGGTAAATATGCATCTCCAACATGGTAGTGAACAATATTGTAGGTATGGAATAATGACATAATTTTGGATAGCTACAATGTGGATGCACAAGTAGAAATGGTAGGTGATGACATGGTAGTCAGGGTTAAACAAGGAGAAGGCAACATTGCACTCTTGTGTCTCAATCTTCATAGATTCAAGGTTTTTAACAAGGAGGCATGCCATCAAGTTTATACCTTTAAATGCCTTGGTAAGAACTTACCTTGGACACTTGAACCTCATATGGCTTCAATTCAATTCATTTAGAAGGATTCCTTATCTTTTGTTCATGATGTATTATAGCAGGTATACCCTATATTCCCATCATTGTTTCAAAGTTTGGAAAACAAGACTTGGAGGGTCAACAAACAAAGAATATGCATCGGTCATACAAAGATATAAATACTCGGGAGATGTCTAGGAACAATATACTAAATAGTTTCAAATCCTCTCGTGGGCAACAATTCATTCATGGAGACATCTTAGAGCTATTGTGGAAGGATTGTTTTCCTGGAAAGTTTGATTATGCCACCCTGAACTTAGAAAATGTTCACCGTGTTCTAATTCTTTAACACAACACCAAGATCTAGGTGCCAAGAACTTCGGTGTCAAATTAATATTAGATGAATTATTGTCTGGCATTCTTAGGAGACATCATATTGATGAAATGTTGGAAAATGTAGGGTTAGCCTTTGAGGATGAATGGTCTGAATGTGTCCTTTATTCTACAAGAAAAATCACAAGGATTTTGGCAAGATTTGAAGTTGAAAATGTGACATTTTCTTAGAACCCGTGTGACCAAGGAAAGATTACAAATTACATCATTTGTGTGCTAAAGTTTCAACCTTTTACTCTGGGATCAAAGACAAATTTGAAGCTACATGTATATGAACAACAATATGATGGTAACAAGACATAAATTCTTGGAAGGCAAGAGGAAATTATGTGGTATGAGAGAGTTTACAAAAATCCTCTTCAAGAGTGGATAGACATATGTTGTAGCATATCATTTCCATTGCTACATCCACCTGATGGAATCTTTCATTCATCGATACTTAGTTTACTATTCATGCCAACAATGATAGAGATTCCAACATACAAGCATTCAGACTTTGATGTTTCCCTGTTTTTCAAAATAACTAAGCACATGGGAAAGGGACATTGTACTTTTGAGGAGCTGAGATGGTTTCATTGGCTTACTGCTTGCATTTGGCTGCATGGGAATCATTCATGAATATGTTATGATGATTTTTTTTTGAATTTAGTATAAAAAATAAGGTTAAAAACATTCCCTTAAACCCTACCTCCCCATCATCTTAACAACTGACCCCACCATTACATACTTAGCACCTTAGAACCTCCATCTCAGATACTAACAATACAAATGGAGGTCATGACTAGGGAAGAGGGAACTGAGGTGGCTAAGGTGGAGGATGGGATTCCTTGACCCAAGGAGAAGAAACAGTAGAAAGGTAAAGGTGGCATATACATGTCAAAAGGGAGCGAGCAATTGAGAGTAAAGTACATTGTTAAGTAACAAATACGAGAGTTGTTATTGATTCGTAACCCATCGATGGATACAAAATTGTAAAGGCTAAGGCATGGGTGTGAGTTATTGACAATTGGATAAGTGATGTTGTTGTTGTTGTCCATTATTGTTTTTATCCATTACCTTGACTCACTCCATCCAAAAAATTACCTTGACTCACTCCATCCAAAAAGGACAAATGGGACAAGCCATTATTCAAAGACCACAATTACATATTGGTCGGATTAATGGTGAATGGACATTGTGGATAAGTGGACATTGCATGGGATTCATTATGAAATTTATAATTTTCACATCTCCCAAGGTATCTTCACAACTCCTGAGTCCGTTCACAACTCTCGATGCAATCTTACAACTCTCAAGGCATTGGTCAGAATGGCATAGGCAGTTTGGGTATATTATTCATTGGTCATTTGAGGAGTTCTTGGAGGGGTCTATTGAAGGGGAATTTGATTTTATTCACCCAAATTGGTTGTAATATATCTAGTTTATAGGTAGCATGGAGATCCATAGCCAACCTGGACACTACCCCTATTGTAAAATAATATAAATCTATCAATTTCCTCGTAAACAGGAGGACCTAATTGCTGAGAACCAGGCCTCTATCTTCTCATCTATTAGTAGAATCCATTTTTAGGAAGAAAATCATAATGCAAGGTCTGTTTTTATCATGGATTCTCTATTACAACATAAGAGGAAAATCAATGCTTTAAAGGAAGAGTGCATATGTTTCATTGATTTCTATAAATATGGGTTTCAATGAGTTCTATAAATATTTCAAGTTTGTAAGGGTTTTGGAAATTAAACCTCATAGCATTACAATATTCTAATTCCCTAAGTGACTCACGAATCTTTTGCATATAATATAGACAAAGGGATATAGATGTCTATGTATACCATCAAATATCCATGATGTAGGGAACCTCCACATCAACAACTTTGGGACCATTTAAAATATGCCACATATACAAGGGAGACAAAGAAGAGAGTTGGTTTGGATAATAAAGGGAAAATCAAAAAGACATGTGGCAGGCTCATAAATTTCCATGTCATTATCCAAATAATGAAATGGAAAAAATCCTCCAACCAACACCTAAACTATCTCAACCCAACACAACTGCTATGTAGAAATCCTTCACATCTAGGTTCATGTAGAAATATCTCTTCCTTGTTGTTGTTGTCAGCTAGCTTGTTAAAAATATGAGACTATTAGGATTCTAGTAAAAGAATAGCCCATGTTCGAAAAATTCAATTATGAGTGTAGGGGTGTTCAAAGATTATACTAGATGAGAATAAATCTATGAGGAATGGCCAATCTGGATACCGATCCTTATTTCCTAAATGAGCAATGTATTAATGAAGGGATTTGTGTGCATTTAAAACTGTAAAATTCCCACTCAATTATTTTTGGTCTTTTTATTGGTTTTACTGTGTTGGCCTTTCGTCAAACAATTTGCCACTTAAATGTTTATAGAGGTTGTTATGAATTTACTCATTGTTGTAGAAATTTTATATGAATTCCTGAGTGTGGAATTTTGACAAACACTTGGACTGTAGGATATGTCACACTGTTTGATTGCCCAATTTGCAGTTATGGTATTTTAGATGGATTCTTGAAGTGTTTTATATGTTTGGCATAGATTTCATGTTATCCCTCTCATAACATTGTGACCAGGAAAACCCTAGGAACAAAAATTTCAAATTCGAATATGCCCTAGCTCAAATCTACAAAATATCTAATTCAAACATGGTGCCCTAGATCAAATATATAGAATATATCATTCAAACGATGATGCATGTGTGCCCTAGACTTTTTAGAATGAATTTTTTTAAAAGGACAGAGTTAGGAAAATTTACCGGAATGGAAGTCATTGTTGGTCTAGTTCGCTTCTTTGTCACTCTTTGTCTCTGTGGCTCCTTGGTGGGGTCACCACATCTCTTGTTACAAGCCGCATCTCTGTGGCAGGCCACGTCTCTGTGGCATCTATATATTTGTCATTTGTCAGCTAGGTTGGGTCTCTGTCTGCCTTTGTTGATCGTTTGGCAGGGGATGCAGGGTCGAGGGTTTTGTTTGGAAATGGATGTAAGGGTCAGGATGAATGAGAATGGGGTCGGCCAAATGGGGTTGGGATGAATGTGAATGGGATGGGGTCGAGTTCGAATGGGATGGGTCCAAGTTTGAATGGGATGGGGTCAGTCGAACGGGGTTGGGATGAATTCGAATGGGGTCGAGTTCGAATTCGAATGCGAATGGGGTTAGGGGTCACAGGGTTCTGTTCGAATGGAATGGTGTCAAGTTCAAATTCGAATGCGAATGGGGTTAGGGGTTGCGGGGTTCTATTCAAATGGAGAATATATATGTTATATATGTAACATATATAACATATATATGTTACAAATATATGTTACATATATGTTATATATGTAACATATATATAACATGTATATGTTACAAATATATATGTTATATATTTGTAACATATATATAACATGTATATGTTACAAATATATATATTATATATTTGTAACATATATATGTTTACAATATATAAAATATTTTCATTTTATAAATATTTTTTATATTATATGTCATATTTTATAGAATATGTTATATGTGATATGAATATATTATATAATATATAGTTTTTGTTCATGATATTAACAAGTTCCCCTAGTGCAGATCTTGGTGGTAGTAGCAAATATTCAAATGAGAACTTTGAAGAGTGAAGTGGGGAAATGTTCCATGTGAACATCACTTGGACATGGGTTAGTCGATCCTAAGAGATGGGGAATCCTTGTATCAAGGGTGCACTCTACATGAACATCGAAAGAGAATTGGGTTAATATTCCCGAACCAGGACATGGTGGTGGACGACAATGTTAGGAAATATGGAGATGTCATCGAGGGGCTGGGAAGAGTTATCTTTTCTTTTTAACGACTTTCCCACCCTAAAATCAGTTCAACTGGAGATAGGGTCCAACATATGTAAGAGCACCACATGTCTTGGGGTGTTTGGTGCCCCCTCAGTGGCCATTGAAAATATGGAGAACCGAGTACCATCCATGCCTGATCGTACTCATATCTGCCTCCTTGGATTTTTCAATGCCCACTAGGTTAGCAATCTTGATGAGAGAATATATACCTTGGGCTACTTGTTTTCTCTTGGCTCTGGACCAATTTGTTAGAGTTATAAGAATAAACAAGTTGTTATTATCTTCTCCACTAACAACAACTATGCTAGTGAAGTTCATGTCGGGAAGCATCTTCCCTGGATATAGATGATGTTTGATCAACTTGGTCTTCCTCCACAAAATCATTCCACCTTTGTGAAAATCAAAGTAACATTGAGCTTATTCATAATCCAATGAATCATCAGAAGACAAAACACATGGATATTTGGATGCACTAAATTTGGAAACCTCATGCTCAAGGACATCTTGTGCCAATCTTTGTTCCTTTAGTAGATCAACAAGTAGATATCTTCACCAAATCTCTTCTAGATCCCGCCTTCACCAATCTAATGACATGCATTAGTATAGGAGCATTTCCATTAAAGGGCCCTTTAGAGGTGATATTTGGTGTCAAATTAGCATATGGAGTACACCATTATGAGATTTTGTGCACTAAGGATGGGTCTCATGAATTTGGCCATGTTCATGGGAGAAAAATAAGTGCCTTAGTCCTAAATGAATCTTATAGGGTTTGAGGGTCGTGAGAAAGTCCTTAAACCACCACAAAGGGAATCTATGAGGAATATTTTCCCTTTGAGTAAGATATTATAGCCATTAATTGCACAACAAGGGTTGGTCTTAAGGCAATGAATGTTCAAGGGAGGAAATTTAAATATTTATACCATAAGTGAAACTTATTTGGCTCATGGGCCATGAACAAGGCTTGAAACCATGAGACAATGCCTCTAAATGATATCTTTGGCCTTCAAGTGGAATATGGGAGTCAAACTATACAAATATTAGTTTTGTTCAATGCATCTTTACATATCGTCTGAGCCCCATGTTCATCCAATTGGTAGCTAGATTAGTTGTAAGTCGCCCTGGTAATTCATCCCATCATATGGATAGTCCTTGATATGTATCATGAGATGATCCAATGTGTGAAAAAATCACAGTGAAACACATTCCCTTAAACCATACCTGCACATCATCTTAACAACTGACCCTACCATTACATACTTAGCACCTTAGGACCTCCATCTTAGATACTGACATGTGGTTGAAGCATGGGTATGTTCTTGAAATAAAAAACATAGTACTATCCCAAAGGCACAATTCCACCATTATTAATTGTGATAGGAGGTGATTTGGTGCTTTAGCACCATCAATAACATCTAGGCCCACCCACAGTAGGTCACAGCAAGGAATTTCTCTACATGCATCTTCAATTCACCAGATATCATAAGGGGTGCATGCAGAGTCATTAAACCCCTAATTTCCATCACCCAAACCCTTATTCAACTAAAACCCCTAACTTCCAACACCAATATTCATCCTCATATTATCCATAGGGGAATGAAAAACCACTAATGACGGCGACGCGGCCCCTCCACAACCTGCAGGTCGGAAGGTTCACGCGCATAGGATCTTTCCTCTTCCCTGGCCCGAAGAGTTTTGCAAATACTCTTCTATTTTCCTTTCAAAAAATCTTCACCCACAGCAAATCCTCGTGGGATCCCCTCTTTGTACTTAGGAGATCAGACTTCACACCTTCGCGAATCCATTGTTCAAGCGCCTTGTCTCCAAATCTCAGAGACTCGAAAGACAGTCAACGCTGACCCTTCCTCTTTCCTTTTCGATATTTTCCTTATTGCGATTTCGACGGTCGCAGTGTCGAGTAACTTGTTTCCGCGATTCCCGAAACTTGATTTTCCAAAATTTCGATGTGCTCACGGGGTTGACTTTTCCATGCCCCTTTACTCCGTTGGGACTTCAGACTTTGCAATATCGCGAATCCTAATGCAATGAGTTCGAAACTTCACTCCACGAAACTCTGAAATGGTCGACTAGATTGTCTTCTATGTCGACAGTGTGCAACCTATCCACCTCGCTGACTCCTATGGTCCGGCACCATTCTCTTAGCCTTCGGGACTTCGCGGTTCAGGGTATCACGATCCCTGTTGCAAAGTTTATGGGACTTCCACCCACGAAAACCCAATACAGGTATCCACGTGTAAATCCAACGGCCCTTGTGGCTTGGATCTACGGTCCTACTCCTCCTGAGTGTAGAACCTTTAGGAGTACTTGTGGTAACTCCCCTGCTTCTCTGTGAGATCTAACGGCTCACAGGACTTCGCGATTTCTCCTCAGAGAATTCCGACCGTCAATATCCCTCTAAGAATCTGTCTTCCTACGGTCCGACGTCGCTACGCCTCCCCTCAAACTTTCAAGGTGTTTGGCCTCCTTTCCTTCCTTCAATGACTTCGAAGACTTCAAATCCTTCTGGACTTTCTCTAACTCTGAGCCTTTCAGAGAACCCCTGCTCGCACTCCTTGAGGCAACCTTTCAAACTTTTTCAAGTGCTTGACTCCCTTCGACTATGCGCACACCTGCAGCAACAGTCTCTCAATACTTCGCTCAGGTTCACAAACCTGAGGCTTCACCCGACCTGCGCACTCCTTGCACAGTTCCTGTGCCTAAATACACTTCTTGTGGGAATGAGAACCAAAGCTATCTATCCTGAGCTTTCAGAGACAAACCTCTGAACACCTTGTCGACACACTCCTTGCAGACAATTCAACTGCCCTCCTTGCAGGAACTCTTGCTCAGATAGAGAAACAATTGAAACTCATTCCATTACCCTTTCCTCTCAGATTTCAAACATTCAACAAGAAATCATTCATACATAGCATAAAAGCAATTGTATGACAGAAAGAGTAAAACAATTGTGAGCATAACATTCAAAGATGCATACATAGAGAATATATGAACACCATGAGCCTAAATCACAACTTTCTTTGTATTAATGCAGAACTTCTGTACATGGAGTCTGCTACACAGCTCTCTGCTTCTCTTCTATGCTCTTCTTCATGCTTCTTATGTTACAATACACAATGAGGGTGTCTATATCCTGTTTCCCTCTTGCGCTCTAAAACTGTATAATCTACACATTCAATTCTACCTACTTGCATTAACTACCATAAATGCCTTCTATCTACTAAGGATGAGAGAAAATCGCTCAAGGTCCATTTACATTATACAAATGCGCCTCCACTTGATGTTTCATTAATGGTTCAAGATATTTCAAAATTTGTGCTGGGAACTTTTCCAGCTGTCCGTTGTCTCTGCGCTAGCTCGCTTGAGATGCTCTTGCATCATAATCCCTTGCTTGAAAATTTTCATGGGCTCCTGTCCATGAGCTCACGTATAGTGTGTCCATGTTTTTAGATCTCTACTTTGTTCTCCCAGCTGGCATCTTCAACTGGATGGCCCTTCCATTTGACCAAATACGCAAAGTATTGCTTTCGCCTGGTCCTCTTGCTCACTCTTTTATCCAGTATGCGCTCCATCTGCGGCTTATCTGCAATTGGCATATGCTTTTTCCACTGGATCATTGGCTGTTCATTTCCTATTCCTTCTTCCTCAGCCTTATATGGGTACAAATCTGAGATATTGAATATCGGAGAAATTCCGATCCCATCGGGTAATTCAATCTCGTAAGCATTCGCCCCAAATTTCTTCAAGACTCTACATGGTCCGATTTTCTTCATCTTCATCTTATTATATGTTCCTCTCAGGAACCTTTCTTTTCTCAAATGTGCGAGAATCAAATCACCAACCTCAAACTAAAGTTGTCTCCTGTGTTGATCTGCTCTTCGTTTATATTCCTGGCTTGAATTCTGCACTAGCGCTCCTAGTTGCAATCTATTCTGAATCTCTCAGCTCAGAAATTCCTCTCGGTTGCATGCCATAGACAACCTGAAATGGACTCTGCCCTGTGCTTCTATTAACTGAGTCATTATAAGAAAACTCTACCTGTGGTAATATGTTGTCCCACTGGCTATGGTGTTCTGTCACCAGGATTCTCAGCAAGTCTCCCAGACTTTTGTTCACCATTTCGGTCTGTCCATCCATCTGAGGATGATAAGCCAAACTAAATGACAAGTTAGTTCCCAACTTCTTCCATAAGGTCCTCCAAAAGTGTCCTATGAACTTGGTGTCTCGATCCGAAACTATACTTCTTGGTAAGCCGTGAAGTCGAATGACTTCTTTGAAAAACAGGTTTGCAATGTGATTTGCGTCACTGGTCTTCTGACATGGAATGAAGTGTGCCATCTTGGAAAATCTATCCACCACCACAAAGATTGAATCAAATCCTCTTTTCATTCTTGGCAACCCCAATATGAAATCCATACTGATTGCATCCCACAGCCTCTCAGGTATGGGCAATGGTTGATAAAATTCTGCATTTTGTTTCCTCCCCTTCGAATGCTAGCAAATTCTGCATCTATCCATGAATATCTTAACGACTGCTCACATTCCTGGCCAAAAATATGACTCATTCAACTTTGTGAACGTCTTTTCATGGCCAAAGTGTCCTGCCAATCCTCCACTGTGTTTATCCTTCAGCAGATTCTCCCTCATGGAGCATTTCGGAATACACAGTTGATTACCCTTAAACAGTAATCCTTCCTGAATCATGTATCCTACCCATTGGCTTCTATCTCTGAGAATTGGATTCTCAGCTACTTTATACGCCTCCTTAAAATCCTGATCATCTGTGTACATGTTCCTGAGATCATCAAAACCTAACGTTTTGACTTTGAACTACTGCAATAGCAAACACTTCCTGCTCAAATCACCAACAACTTTGTTAGCAGTACCAGAAATATGTTTAATCACAAAAGTGAAATTCTGCATATACTCAATCCATTTAACATGTCTATGGTTCAATTTTTCCTGTTGAGTCACAAACTGCAATGCATGATTGTCACTGTATAAGACAAACTCTTTTGGAATCAAGTAATGCCCCCATTTCTTCAATGCCTGGATGATAACATAAAACTCCTTATCATAAGTGGAGTATTTCACTTTCGCTTCATTCAGCTTCTCGCTGAAGTATGCTATCGGCCTATCTTCCTGACTCAAGACTGCCCCTATTGCAAACCCACTTGCATCGCATTTCACTTGAAATGTCTTTTGGAAATCCGGTAACACCAAAATTGGTTGTTCCGTGATCTTCCTCTTCAACAAATTAAAACTCTTCTCAGCTTCTTCAGTCCAGTGAAAAGACTTTTGTCTTTTCTTCACTATATCCATCATCGTTGCGCTAATTCCACTGAAATTCCTAATGAATTTTTGGTAGAAACTAGCCAATCCGTGAAAACTTCTCACCTCAAAGGTATTCTTCGATGATGGCCAATTCTTGATTACCTCCACCTTATCTGGATCCATCCTCAACTCATCTGCAGAAATAACAAATCCCAAGTAAATGAGCTATGTCTTCATGAATGTGGATTTATTCATATTTATCAACAGCTTCTCCTGCTGTAGTCTCTGCATCACTATAGCCAAATGCTTCAGATGCTCTGCCACTGTTTTACTAAAAACCAGTATGTCATCCAAATATACGATAACAAATTTTTCGATGAACTCTCTTAGGACTTCGTTCATCAACCTCATGAAGGTACTCGGCACATTTTTTAAGCCAAACGGCATAACAAGCCATTCATACAACCCTTCATTGGTTTTGAAGGCTGTCTTCCATTCATCACCTTCTCTCATGCAAATTTGATGATAACCACTTTTCAAATCAATCTTTGAAAAATAGTTTGCTCCACTCAAGTAATCCATCAGATCATCCATCCTTGGCAATCAAAATATGTACCTGATGGTTATCTTGTTAATCGCTCTCGAATCAGTACACATCCTCCAGCGTCCATCTTTCTTCGGACTGAGTACTGTCGGAACAACACATGGACTCAAGCTTTCTCTTACCAACCCTTTGTCCAACAACTCCTGGACTTATCTTTTGACCTCTTCATTCTCCTACGGCATCAATCTGTACGTGGATTTATTTGGTAAACTGGCTCCTGGTATGAGATCAATATAATGACTCACACTTCTGATTGGTGGCAATGAACGAGGTGGTTCGTCCACTACTATGTCAGCGAACTCTTCCAGTAGTTCCTGAACTTCTTCTGGTAAATCATCCACCTTTGTGCTGGTCAAAACAATCTTCGATTTCCTGAACACAATGAACTGTGGATCCTCCTTATTCTTGACCTCTGTAAGAAGTTCCTTCCCACTCATGAGAAGTACTGTGTTGCTTACTTCTGGTTTTACCTCCTTATCCTTAATTGGAAGCAACATGTGAGTCCTCCCATTCTTCTCTAGGGTGTATGTGTTCATTCTCCCATCATGAATCACATTCCTGTCATATTGCCATGGTCTACTCAGCAATAGATGACAAACATCCATAGGAATAACATCACATAATATCTTATCTTTATATCCCCCTATCTTAAATTCAACTAAACATTGTTTAGTGACAGTTACCTGATGTCCTTTTTGTAGCCACGAAATTCTGTATGGGCTTGGATGATCAATCATCTCCAGCTCCAGCTTTTCTACCATCTCTATAGAAATGAGATTATCCATGCTACCACTATCCACAATGACCTTACATACCCTGTCCTTGTTCTTGCAAGTAGTCCGGAAAAATCTGGTTCTTTGGACCGAACTCTCCACCTCCTTTTCTGGTGTCAAAAGAGCTTTTCGCATCATCAACGATCTTCCACCTTTAACGTCTTCTGTCTCAACATCTCGCCTCTGTGCTTCGGCGATGTGAGCTTCTCCACTCTCATTCTTTTTTTCTGGACACTCATAATACTTGTGCCCATTCTTTCCACATGTGAAGCATGTTATTACTCCACCTCTTCCTCTTCCTCTACCTCTGGTACGAGGAAAAATATTATTATCAGCATAATATCCTCTCTGCTCAGTATGTTTCCTCTCTGTTCAACATATTTCCCTCACTGTGAACTTCCACCTCTCTCAGTTCGAGTCTGAGGTTTATCCTTGGGCTTCTGATATTTATCCTAGGCAAACGATTTGCCTCTGGGCTGACTTCTGCCTCGACCTCTCTGACCCTGCTTTCGGCTCAACTTCTCTTTAGCTTTCAGAGCCATCTGATAAGCATTTTCCACCGTTCATATGGTTACCATGATCATCTCATCCTGGATGTCATATCTCAGGCCATTCATGTATCTGGCAACTTTTTCATCATCGCTCTCCCAGTGACCTGCCCTGATGTTCAGCTTGTAGAATTCTTCAGTGTATTCTTTCACTGTCATCAGCTTCTGCCTCAGGTTCTGCATCCTCCTGAATAGAGTGATCTGGAAATCTCTGGGGATGAATTTTTCCTTCATCTTCATGATCATTCTATCCCAACTTTTGATCTTCTGCTTGCCTTTGCATCATCTGTCAGCTTGTAGTTCATCCCACCACAATGTTGCATGTCCCTTTAACCTTGTGACAGCATGCTTGACTTTCTTGTCCTCTTCAACATATTCATAGTCGAAGTATGTGTCCAGAGCTCTAATCCAATCTAGAAGCTCCTCTGCATCCAGATTCCCCTCATAAACTGGAATGTCCATTTTCTCTCTTGCACCCATCCTTGCAATAGCTCTGATCAACCGTTCGTTTGATGCATCTTCTGTTGCAACTTCTTCTTCGTGTTCATCCTCAATTTCACTCTCGAAATCACTAAGATCCCCAGCACTAATTGTACACCTTTGTGTTGTCTCCATGTCTTCGAGTCTGGCTCGTAGATCATGCATCTCTTTTTCCATGGTTGGATCAGTCATCTGTCTAATTCTTCTTCTCGACATTTCCCTATCCTCTGGTGGATCGAGTGCTTGCCTATCCCTT
Source organism: Picea engelmannii (assembly GCA_009831015.1). Lineage (NCBI taxonomy): Eukaryota > Viridiplantae > Streptophyta > Pinopsida > Pinales > Pinaceae > Picea > Picea engelmannii. The sequence goes on from ML810985.1 coordinate 118,749, forward strand.
CTCCTTGGCGGCATGGTGAATTCTCTTTTTTCTCTTCTACAGAAAGAAAAGAACCTTTCTGTGCTCTGATACCAAACTGACAGCAACGCAGCCCCTCCACAACCCGTAGGTCGGAAGGTCCATGCGCACAGGATCTTTCCTTTTCCCTGGCCCAAAGAGTTTTGCAAATACTCTTCTATTTTCCTTTCGAAAAATCTGCACCCACATCAAATCCTTGTGGGATCCCCTCTTTGTACTTAGGAGATCGAACTTTGCACCTTTGCGAATCCCTTGTTCAAGCACCTTGTCTCCAAATCTCCGAGACCCGAAAGATAGTCAATGATGACCCTTCCTCTTTCCTTTTCGGGATTTTCCTTATCGCAATTTTGGCGGTCACGGTGTCAAGTAACTTGTTTCCGCGATTCCCAAAACCTGATTTTCCGAAATTCCGATGTGCTCACGTGGTTGAATTTTCCACTCCCCTTTACTCCGTCGGGACTTCGGACTTCGCAATATCGCAAATCCTAATGCAATGATTTCGGAACTTCACTCCACGAAACTTTAAAACAGTCAACTGGATTGTCTTCTATGTCGACAGTGTGCCACCTATCCACCTCGCTGAATCCTATGGTCCCACACCATTCTCTTATCCTTCGGGACTTCACGGTTCGGGGTATCGTGATCCCTGTTGCAAAGTTTACGGGACTTACACCCACGAAAACCCGATACAGGTATCCACGTGTAAATCCAATGGCCCTTGTGGTTTGGATCTACGGTCCTACTCCTCCTGAGCTTAGAACCTTTAGGAGTACTTGTGGTAACTCCCCTACTTCTCTATGAGATCTAATGGCTCATGGGACTTCGTGATTTCTCCTTAGAGAATTCCGACCATCCGTCTCCCTCTGAGAATCTGTCTTCCTACGGTCCGACGTCGCTACACGTCGCCTCAAACTTTCAAGGTGTTTGGCCTCCTTGCCTTCCTTCAACGACTTCGAAGACTTCAAATCCTTCTGGACTTTCTCCAACTCTGAGCCTCTCAGAGAACCCCTGCTCGCACTCCTTGCGGAAACCTTTCAAACTTTTTCAAGTGCTTGACTCCCTTCGACTCTGCACACACCTACAGCAGCAGTCTCTCAATACTTCTCTCAGGTTCGCAAACCTGAGGCTTCACCCAGCCTATGCACTCCTTGCATGGCTCCTGTGCCTAACTACACTTCTTGTGGGAATGAGAACCAAAGCTATCTATCCTGATCTTTCAGAGACAAACCTATGAACACCTTGCCGACGCACTCCTTGTAGATAATTCAACTGCCCTCCTTGCAGGAACTCTTGCTCAGATAGAGAAACAATTGAAACTCATTCCATTACCCTTTCCTCTTAGATTTCAAACATTCAACAAGAAATCATTCATACATAGCATAAAAACAATTATATGACAGAAAGAGTAAAACAATTGTGAGCATAACATTCAAAGATGCATACACAGAGAATATATGAACACCATGAGCCTGAATCACAACTTTCTTTGTATTAATTCAGAACTTTTTTACATGGAGTTTGCTACACAGCTCTCTGCTTCTCTTCTATGCTCTTCTTCATGATTCTTATGTTACAATACACAAAGAGGGTGTCTATATCATGTTTCCCTCTTGCGCTCTAAAACTGCTAATCTACACATTCAATTCTACCTGCTTGCATTAACTACCATAAATGCCTTCTATCTACTAAGGATGAGAGCAAATCGCTCAAGGTCCGTTTACATTATACAAATGCGCCTCCACTTGATGTTTAATTAATGGTTCAAGATATTTCAAAATTTGTGTTGGGTGATTTTCCAGCTATCTTTTGTCTCCGCACTGGCTCGCTTGAGATGCTTCTGCATCAACTAACCCCTCTAATATCTTTCATACCTAATTCCTATATCCCAATCGCATAATATTTACAAACCTTGAACATTATATCATAACCAATTTAATTGTCATTCGCTATCAAGAAATTACCCTAACCCTTGTCTCCAATAACCCTTAATCCCTAAATTATATAACTTCTAACCCTTGTAATCTCTAA
>ML810986.1:63829-74586 GCA_009831015.1 Picea engelmannii
AATGCATATATATTCTTAAGCAATACAGAAATTAATCAATGGCTCATACACAGAATACACAGAGATCTTTACCGGAAACCCTCAACCGGGAAAACCTTTCTTTTTCATTATATCAAATTTCACCATTCGCCATAAAATATATAGAATGTTTTTAGGTATTCCGTAGATACCAAAACCCTAATCCCTTAATTCGGGATTAATTTACAAATCAGCTAAAAATAGCAAAATCCGCTAAAAATAGCAAAAACCGCCCCAAAAAAAAATTTCGGGGCGCTGCCCCAAACCCCGTCGACCCCGGGCTACCGCCCGGTGCCAAACGCTGCGCGTAACTAGGGGGGGGGCATACCTGCCCCCCCCTGGGACCCCCCTAGGAAGCGCTTGGCGCAACGGCAGAGCCCTAGTTGAAGGGATCGTCAGACACAGTCGTCGTATCTGACGCACCCACACACACACACATGCAAAGAATATAACACATACCCAACAAAATTTACTATGGTGGCTAGCTGATTGCCACTTATGAGTGATTAGGGTTTCATTTTCTAGGCCAACCTAAACCTTTGGCCATCACCAACCACGTTCTGGACACACTGCCTCCTTCCAACCAACTCCTTCAGACTCCTTTCGTCCACCTCTGGGTCGTTTCTCTTTCCTGGCGGTTCAGGTCTTACAAGCCGTCCTTTCAGCATTCACCAGCCACAAATTTGTGGCTGTGCTAGTACTATATGTACACTAGGAATTTGGGACTGAGAATCTGGGACTAATGAAATTTCATTTAATTAATTATATTTACTCCGTTATGAAGTGGAACTTAGATTTGACCAGTTAGGATTTTTTATACCAATAAATAATGACTTGTAGATTTTGTATTAATTTATCAAATGCAGTTAAAAACAAAAAAAAAACATTCTCTCAAACTTCAAATTACAGGCCTAGTTGTAACTGGAAAAATTTCCAAATCTATATTTTCGGAAACCAACACCCTCTGCACAAACACTCTATTACACTACCAAGCGCTAAAATACAATAACACAGTAAACCTACATGTGCCACTACCGTCTATTTACGCCGAAAGGTGTATACCTATTGGATATGGGCACAATTAATCATCTTTTAATCTAAAATTCTAATCTGATGGTTAAAAATTGAAGATGCTAGCATATTCTTAGTCGTCCTCCCAAATCAATGAATGTGATTTACTCTTCATAAGTTCCTTGTATTTTTGAATGCATCTGTTAACTTGTTTACTTTTTAACATTTACCTAATCATATTAAAGAATTATTGTAGCAACATATAATTGCCACGTTTAAATTATTAAATTATTAACCTTTTATTTCCTCAGCTATAGCATTTCATTTTCAAGCCTAGATTACCCGCCTACCTATCATATTGGACGACCGTTTCATTTTCTGCATTGCATGAGCATGGAGCATTTCATCCCTAGCCCCTTCGATTTCTCACCTAGTTGCATCGGCGAGCACTGAACCTAACACCCTTTACTCTTCTTGTCAAAAAAGATACCATCAAACATTCAAGAAGGAAGGTGGTGAGGATGAGTTATGTGCGTCAGTGTTTAATGTGCCCAAAGAGTTGTTGGCACTGAAGCATGAAGCGTACATTCCTCAATCGGTTTCCATCGGCCCTTATCACTACAAGAGATCTAAAATTTATGAGATGGAGCACTACAAACTGACCGCTGTTGACAGATTTCTGAAAAGAATGAACAAACGAGGTAAGTTTCAATCTGTACAAAATTGGTACACTACACCAAAATGGGCTCACCAGCCTATATACAAAAATACAAACATACATAGAGAGACACTCAAGGTGCCTCTAGAGAACCACCTCCTTCCTCTCCCTTAGGAGGTGGTGCCCCACCCACTACTGGTCCCTCCAGACCTGGAGATAACTGTCCGGTCATCGCAACACCTACTACTGTTGCCTGCCGAACCACAGTCATCCACATCAATGGAAATCCCACACACTGCTCTAGGATGCCCTCATCTTGGATACATGAAAACATGCCCTCAAGCACGCCCTATAACATCGCCTCCAAGCGGCGGTGAATGTCCTCAAAATCTCCTCTGGCCTCCGCCGGAGGAGCATGCGATGGCCTGACAACAGGGTCATCAAAACGGTGTCTCCTCACTGCTCTCTCATCACCAGCTGGTCTCGCCTTGATGTCCTCGTGACGACGTCTCTCCCCTACCCGCGACAGTCTCCCTGGCTCCTGGCCAGCTGACGCTCTCATCAGCTCAACCTCGCGCTCGCAAGGTCCCACATTTGCACATACAAACAACCAAACGATAGTATCAACATCTATACAAAATACATATGTCATGCTCTCTCAAAAAATCAACATATCAAAATCACAAACATACCTCGGTGATCAAACACCTCCCTGGAGGTAACACCATATCCGGATCACCCCGGAAGTCAACACCACAGTATGGATACTGCAGTATGATCTACAGCATCTGCCACCACACCTGTGCCACCTCAACCATGAAAAAATGGTCGCCCTCACCACCACCGTCGCAAACCAAAATCGTCGGCCACCACCTTAGTCGCGGCTCTTGCACACCAGGTGCACCCAATAAAACTCTCAGGCGCAACATCGACACCCTCTCCAGTAACCAAGCCACCACGATGGACCCAAAGGCAAAGTCCCCTGAGTCTGTAGACCGACATCTGTCCAGCTGCCCTACCATCCTGGCATGCAGCATCAACCCCTAGGCAAAATGCTCGCCCGCTAGTGCCCTCCCCATAACCCTCAACTGACCACCACTGATCCGCTGAGTCGTGAGAGACCCGTACACCCTCACAATCATCATTGCTACACAACGATGTGCTAAAGCATCCATCGCCCCGATACTCACGACGGAGCCCGACATATAGTTATCCCCCGAACAGTACCTCCAGACCAATGTTGCTATCGACACGTCCATAGGTAACACCGGCTCTGTCGGTAGGGGCGTTCCCCGAAAAGGGAGTCCAATCAGAAAATATATGTCCTCCACTACAGTGAAGGCGATCTGTTCTCCCCACACCTTAAAGTAATGCAAGTCTGGACTCCATATCTGGATCAAAAACTACAGGAGATACTCTTGCGCCCACATCAGAGGACACTCAAAGAACTTCAGCAGCCCACAGGCTGCCAAAGTAGCACGAACCCCCGACTCCTCAATAGCCATGCCATCCCTCAGCCGTGACCAGTCTCACTCTCACCAATGGACTGGCATCATGCAAATGATCGACTGCAAACACATAGTACAGTCCTAGGTCAGCCATATTGACCATTAAAAACATTAAAAAAGATAAGTTTTGCACCCATCAGTCTTTCCCTCAAGGCGCGACTGTTTAAATCACAGGCGTGCACGCCTGTTCACCCCACAGGCACGCACCCATGTGCGCCTGTCCACCTCACAGGTGCGCAAGTGTGTGCGCCTGTCCACCCTACAGGGGTGCATCCATGCGCCCTTGCCACAAACATAGGCATGCATCACAGTGCGCCTGTCCACTACACAACCGTGCACTCATGCGCAACTATGTCACAAACAGGCGTGCATGTAATGCGCACCTTTGTCCCCCCTACGAGCACACCCATGTGCGGCCATCCGGATAAAAGGCGCGCACCCGTGCGTGCATATTTTTGGATCGACCGTGCACTTGGGGGCCCACACCCATAAAATCCCCTGTACGACCCTCTGTACAAGCCCTGCCCATAAATTAAAAACCTACTTCTATGCAGGACGATACGACCACTAACCTGAAACTCGTTGATCCTGAATCAGCCGCCTTGTTCTCCCAGAATCTCCAAATCTCTTCCAAATACCCCTCATCTAATCACTCTGGCAACAAGTACAAATGAGGTGGCAATATGGGCCCTACAACTATATATAGGCCTTTTCGCCAAACTTCCAAACACCATTTCGGGAGCTCCAGGTGTCCGTTTTTCGATCCATCTTTAACCATGGGATCAACATCCCGTCATCTACATTAAGACAGTCCCCAGGCCAGTTTTTTTCCTTAGCCCACGGGGCACCATTTTTTCATACCCCGTCCAGGTATGCATGCTCATGTTCAGAATTATCAAATAAATTCTTGTATGTTCGATTCTCTTCAGATATTCTTCACGTCGGGTATTTGGTTTTCATGTGTGCAGGTAGTTGGTCATCATACATCAACGCAAACCCTTTAGGTATATAATCAACACTGGCATGTAATCATTCCCTTTGAATCTCAATTGCATTTCCAGTCACACCCTCTGACATTTGCCTCTAGGATCCCCATATCCAGCTCTGCAGTACCAACACCTCCATCGCATCTTAGGTACTGTCACCTGATAGCACTCTCCTCCACATGAGTTGTCCCATTCATAGCACCCTTTTGCACTTTGACACTCATGTTGTTTTTTCAACCCTTTAGGGATGGGAGTCCTGATAGTCTTACATCGTGTCGCGAATCAACCACATACTCCTTCTCCTAATTTTGCTAGCTTTCCCAGTGGACTCCCCAATTATCTCTTCAAGGTTCTATTTTGACTGCACCTCCGCAGTATCATGAACCCTCCATTTCATCCACAATCAGTTTGCCCCTCTGCAAATTTCCTTCCATTTCATCTACCTCATACAGAAACCCACCCATGGGGCCCCCACCTTCGACCAATTATCCAAGCTAATGGCGCCCTAACCGACCCAACCATATTACATTGGGGCACTCATTTCTGTATTTTTACACTCATCCCAAATTATTCTTTATTTATTATAAAAAGTCTTTGTTTCCATCATTTACATACCTTTTTGGCGTCACCTTTGGTGCCCTTCTTCCCTTTTTTGGAAAACGCAACCCATGTCGCCCTTGGTGTGAGCACTCCTTCTCATCTACCCCTGCTGACATTGTCCATATACTCTGAGTATCCCATAGGCCACTTTCCTCTTCCCTCTAAGTTTGTTCACTTTGTCCTACCTCTAGCACAACTTACCCCACGTCTTGTTGTCCCCCTAACACTCGACCTAGTTGAACGGTTGCGACCACTTATAATTTTCATATACCCCCGACCACGGGCAGTCTTGAGTCTTCATACATCTTGAATTCGACCATGTACCTCCTCCAGTTCCTAACCTCACCTCGTAGATTTCACGAAGCCCTTTGCTTCTAAGCGTCGCGTCCCCCTTTTGTCGACATTAACACATTTTTCCATGAGGGCGATAGTATCTTGACTCTCATTACCTTTCCAATGAGAGGTCTCGGACGGCACAGGGAGAACCACAATTGCTCCCTGCTGTCGTTGACCCCTGTACCATTCAACTTCAACACTTTCTCATGTTACGGTGGGTCTTACTTCACGACTACTGCAATTATTTCTTATATTTTCCGAAGACCTCTGAACTTGGTTGGGCTATCAATGCCTACAACATCTGTGCTATTTCTTACAGATATCACTGCCTATTGTTCAGAGAATGTTCCTCCGCAGAATTGTCTTCTGCCTTTATCACGACCACCCCCGAGGGCGCTGCGGTTGTCTACATCAACACACCATTCCTTTTTGAGTTACATGACACGAGCATGGGGCATGTCCGCCTCATTTGTACACAGTTTATTTTTACACACCTTATGGAAGGTTGGGTTCTACAGGTTCCCTTCTCCCTCCAACGAGTAACTCTTGGCACTCTCACTATCTCTCTTTCTTACAATGACACTCTCAATATAATAAACATTGATGAATTTCAGCTATACGTATGCTCCTAACCTCATCCATCAGGGGGCATCTGTTATCACTTAAATTTCGTCCGCAAATGGTTACAAGAATCTAGAATCATCAAACAGTTATGAGGTCACCCATGGACCAAAATTACCACAAAAGCATTTCCAAAAGGTCCAAAACTATACAACCAGTGATAAAATTAAAGTGTGCTATGACTACACAGGGCGCGCGTGCACAGGCGCTATCCAGAAACGCAGGAAAAGTGCACATGCGCACAATGCGTGACTGTGGTCGCTAAAAGCCACGCACATCTAAGAACGATGCATTTATGAGATTAGTCGGCCTCCCACCCACTTCTGGTTCAGCTTCCAAGTTTATTTGACACCCAAATCTTGACTGAATCCGACTAGGTGGCTGGTCAAAGACCTAAAAATGCCCTAATTAGCCTCTTTTCACACTACAAGCTGGTTGCACAATACCTCAAAGAGGTGTTATAAAACAAGGCCATGGGTGCACTTCATTTTCAAGGAACTTCATTAGAAAAGTTATGTTGCCATTATTCTCTTGAGGAACCCTCTATTCTCATCAAGAGTATACTAGCACCATTACATTGGGCAATCCATCTCACCTCTTGAGTGGATTTGTTTGAGATTATTTCACAATTTTCATTCAAAGTTGTAAGAAGAGCTTATTTGTGGGGGTCCAAGAGCCCTCCCTTGGAGGAAGAAGGGACTCATAGTCCTCTTTCTTCTTGGTGTTTTCTTTCACTAATATAATCCTTGCCATTGGTAACATGAGTCTCATTGTATTTTTGTTCTTATGTCCTTATGCTCAATAGTTTAGTTGTTATTTTATTTCTTAGTTTAATTCTTAGCCTAGTCTTTTATGTTTATTTCTCTAACCCTTTCCTTACTATTGTCTTTCTTAGCTGCCCAACTAAGCTTGTAAACACTTCTGTTTTGCTCATTCATGTGGCAAAAGAGGTGCAACAAATTGACGACTCCACTGGGGAAAGGTATCAATTTCCTACCCCATTTTGGTTTTTATAGCTCTTATTTTGGTTTATTTAACCTGCAGGTGCATTAACCGGCCCAAGCTGACCTGCAAAACATCCAATTCCAAGTTGAATTGAGAGAATTCCATCCTGAATTTTCTTCACGACCGTGTGTCTATTTTGTGTAGGTTTATTGGCCTACAGACGCACATCGTGCACACATGCGCTTAAACCTCAGTGGTGTTCTACGCACCTGCACCCAAAACCTCGTTTATGTCTGCATACAGGCGCTCGGTGCACCTCTGTCTACACTGAGACCCGCGCACCTGTGCAGAAAAATTCACATTGTAAGGTTTTTGGGATTTAGGGAAGGCCCCTAGCCTTCTTAAAAGTTATTTCATGCATATTGTAATTTGAACCACACTTAGTTCCCTCTTCATATAAAGGGATTAGTCAAAACACATCGGCACTTAGGGGGTTTAAAATCACTATTTCCTCTTTTGCTTTCATTTTTCCACATGGATGGCTTGCTTTTGCTAAAAATATAAGTTGGAATCATTTGTAAACACATCTAACTTGCATTGGGACTAGAAGTTGGATAACAATCGCTTAGTATGCTATTCTCTCGCGCTTCCAAGCGACCTTGAGAATTAGAAAAAGATTGTAGGACAATTTCATCTCCCTTAAAAATACTAAAACCTTTAGGAGAGGACAACAACCCCCTTTGGGACTCCTCTTAGTTTATTTTTCAAACACATCTTAAGATTGTAACGGGCCCATACATGCCCACATGATATAAAGATAGGATAGTGTTGAGATTTACTTTCTTAGATTAAATCACTAGGGAAGTTTAAAGGTTTTGTAACGGGTCCATACATGCCCACATGATCACAATCTAGGATAGTTTCAAATATTTTCTTAGATTAAATCACAATAGGGAGTTAAAGGAATAGTAAAGGACCCACATGTCCACATGCTAGCTTCCTAGGGACTTTTGAATTACGCAAGGTTGTACCAAAGGCATTTAGTTAATTTGGTAATCAACACTTGTAAGGACCAAGCAAAGTCCACATGCAGCAAGGTGACACCTAATTTATTTAAACATTGGCACACTTTCACTCATTCACACACAAAAGTCACTTATCACTCGCATAGTTTTCCTCTCGAAATGTGAAGGTCAAAGTAAGTTTCTTCCAAAGGGATTCCGAAACACCCCACCCTTTTCTTGACGAAACTATCCAATCCCATTTAATTTCAATGAGATTGGTTCACACCCCCAATCTCTCAAACAACCACATCTAATTTTTTTCTAAAAAATCACTAAGTTTTCCTCCACAGGAGGTCCCAAAAGAATTTTTTTAGTCTAGGTAGGATTTCGGGGATAGGCATAAAAACAACTCCCCATTATCTGGTTCTCACATTTTCAAAACAATAGAAGTTGTCAAATAGGGAACTTTAAATCCTCCAAGTCAAGTGTTCCTAACACCATAAGGCAGGGAGATACCCGTGAAGGGTTGAAGGCCGAGGTCTGGTTGTTCTGTGCGTTCCCCCTTGAGGCACCCACCTCTTGGACGAGATCCAACCCGTGACCCATTTCTGAGGCCGAAAATCTAAATGCCGCACTTTGACGGAGGTACCTAGAGACCAAATTTTAGGACATCTACCCAGGTGGCAATTGTGGGCTGAAATTTCACCTTGATCGGATTTTGTGTGGCTATTGGAAAATATCGCCAGCTCTTTCAGGATATGCACCCTCTACCCCTCATTATAACTGATTATTTCATCCTTCACTAGTTTCTCTTCTAGTGGCTTCAGACCCCACTATTGAGTACTATTGGAAGGTCCAGTGCTGTTTGAGAGGAAGGATGTTACGTCTTTTAGGAAACAAGCTTTTATTTTCTTTGTTCCCCCACGTGGACAAAATCCACTTACCCACATATATACTTCTTTAGCATAGCACTTTATGTATGATGCACTTCTGATTACATTTTGATTTGGATATATATTATGTAAAGTTCAAGAGTTACAACAAAAGGCTCTTGTTTATTTATTTACTCTCACCACCATTTGCACACATTCACTCAGCTAGTTGGACATCATACGGGACCCACAGAATCCCCGTCATTCCAGATGCTTACTAAACCTCCGTCCTATCTTAGGGGGAGTTCCTAGTCTTGACAACTCGTCGGCACCACCTTCTCACACTCCAGTGAGTGCCACTGTCTTAGGATCAGCTTTGCTTGGTTCCACCTTACTTGGGTCCAATTCCCAAGGTCCAACATCCACTCGCTCTCCTCTACATGGAAGCGGGGGACCAACTTCCTCTCAAGGGGGAAGTACCAACCCACCTATCCCCCTCAAGGGTCAGGTTCACAGAACACTCACACCATGGATGGAACTAATCCTCCACCAACACTCCTGATGCCATATTTGGCCTCTCTCAACATACCAGATCTAAACAAACTCACAAATGATCCCATATTGCATGACCCCACATGGCCTACAATGCCCACCAAACTACCTTTAGACATCCCCAAGTTTGAAGGAAAGGTAGGAGACGATCTTGCCAACCATGTCATGACTTTTCACTTATGGTGTTCTTCCAGCATCATTATGGATGACCCCTTCCGATTACGATTATTTCAATGCACACTCATTGACCCATTAGCTAAATGGTATGTAGATGAAAAATTAGGGTCCCATGCGACTTTCGAGTCCTTGGCCAAAGCATTTTTTACCTTCTTCCAATTACCAATCTGTCATGACAATGGTCTTGAACTACTCTCTAATTTTAAACAAGCCTCAACCACACATATCGCTGATCACATTCATGAGTGGTGTCGATGACGTAGTTTGTGCAAAGCCGAAACCACCAAACAAAAATGTCTTGATTGGTTTCTCAGATCACTTGTCTCTCTCCTCGATAAGGATGTGGCTTCCACCTTCCCTCAATCCAAAGAAGAATCCATTATTAAGGCTCAATAATATGACCTCATCTATTCACAATCAAGGTACTTATACACAGTACTTACTGACCTCCCAAAACCCATGCCATTTGTCCAGGACAAACAAGAGATGTCTCACTCAACAAACTGATTGATTGGTAACACCACGCACCACGCACCACAAACCCCACTGCCACCAATGTATGGCACACCTCAATATTCGTCGACATATGGAGGAACCCCTTATTATCCTCCACCTCCTTATCAACAACCATACCTTGTTTCCATTTCTTCACCCATCAGTGGAACGCCACCGACACCCACAATACACCCCCCAATCCCAACAAGTTCTAGGACCCCATCTACCTCATCTTACACTCTAAGTACTAGCGAAAGTGCCATGCCTTCCTATGTACCTTACGGATCCCTACCCCCACAAAATCCATACTTTCCATTCCCGAGTCTTCCACAACACATGGCTCCCCCACACCCTCACGCTAGCGTGAATTTTGTTCAACCCTCTCCCCTTCAACAATATCAAACTTTTGAACAACTGAACATGGAAAAGCTGACCCATCCATCGAATAATGCAAAAAAGAAAGGAAAAAACAGGAACAATAACAACCCAGGTCAAGGCGGGAATTACCCCCAACAAAACCAACCTACTGGGGGCAACCAGAATCAAGGGAATCAGAACCCCCAGGGGGGCAATAACAACAGGCATCAAGGTAGAAATAACAATACTATTAGAACCACCTTCCCTTGTTCCCTTTGCGGTGAGTTCGGTCATTATACTCATCATTTCCCCCAAATCATTGATTTTAAATGGCTAAAAGACTCAGGCAGTCTACCACATCCTCCAACATCGCCTGCCCCTCAGCAGGCCCCACAACAGTACATACAACAACCCCCCCCAGCTGTGCTGCATAACCCCATTCCACACCCAAGTGTGATGAACACCCAACAAGAGATGCAACCTACCCCACCACAGTTGGGACAGTATCTCAATCCAAACAATCCCGCAGATCGTACTATCCTCCTCACCAATGAGGAAGAAATCCTTCTGTAAACATGTAGTCATCAGTACCGTGCATCCGCTGAGTCCCCCCCCCC
>ML810986.1:74622-94795 GCA_009831015.1 Picea engelmannii
AATGCAGAACTACCTCTTTGCATCCCTCGCATCCCATTGTGCAGGAATATACACAACCCGTAGGCTAGGGCAGTTCATAATTACAGTTTGGTAGATGACCTAGCACAATCCCTGGCTGCCATGTCAGTCTTAGAAGTCCTTCAAACTTCTCCAACTCAGAGGAAATCATTACTTTCCTCCTTGGGGGAAGTCGACCTCGTAGATACTCGACTCATCACATTTGATCTCGATAGCAGAGAACCTCGCTTCCCCGCTCTAATCGCTTTTCAAATCCCAGTAAAAATTTGGAACATTACAGTTCATCGATGCATCATCGATGAAGGTGCATCCACATGCATCATGTCCAAATCTATATGGCAGAAACTTGGTTCCCCTGAACTCATCCCATTTGCCATTACCTTAAGAGCTTACGATGGACGGCCATTATCTCCTAAAGGCCTCTTCCAAAATGTCCCTATAGAACTTGGGGGAAAGACTATCCTCATCGACATTGAAGTTATCGATGCCCCACTCGATTACAATATCTTGTTCGGCCGTAGCTACATGTACGCTATGAAGGAAGTTGCGTCGTCTGTCTTTATAACCATGATGTTCCCCCACAACGGGAAGATCATCACAATTGACCAAGTTTCGCATTACGAGCCTAACCCTTCTGCCAACATCGATAACATTCTCCCCCTCATACATACTCATCCTGAAACGTACCCACTCATTGAAATGGGTCCCAGGATTTTTAAAGACCCATCATTGTTAGGAACTTACCACGGCGTGCCACCGCTCCTTCATCCTTCCAATCAGGTATGCGTCGTATCATCCAACGGAACTGACATAGAGGATACCCTTCCTCCTAGGGAGGCTTCTATCATATCTGACGTCCCACTAGTTGCAGAGCTCCCCCCTCATGAGCCTCCTGCGAACTCGTCGACTCCACTAGGTCACGATTTCACCTCTCCCCAAGGCCATATCTCAGTTTGGGAGACAGTTCCCCAAGCCATTACCCAAATCCCCTTCTTTTACCCTCCACCTAGCGTACAATCTTTCCAAGTAGCTGCAACGCTTACCCTCCCTAATATAGTGTTGGCAATTCCAGTTTGGTATTTACACCCCCTAGAGATGGTCCCTCAACCATCCCTTCCCCCCCAAACGGAAGGAATCCCAATGACGATCCCCATACTCACTCCAACCATATCCTCTACACCCCCACTCACTAACCTCCCTACCACAGTTGGGGGCAGACGAAAGAAGAAGGAGCCTGTAGCTCCACTCCCCCCATGCGTCCAACCTCCTTGCATGCTATGTGAGATAGAGGGACACCCAACCAAAAAATTCCCATCTTTACCCAAGTTACGTAACCTAATTCAACCCAGTAACACACCATCACCACTCACCACTGTAACAAGTACTGCTACTATCTCCCCTAACTCAAGTAGCGAAGGACTGCGAACCAAATTCTCTTGCGCCATATGTTCATAATATGGCCATTATACACACCATTGCCCAACTCTACCTCAATTCTGGTAGACATTAGTCGCAGTACGCCAAAACTTCCAGTAGGCACCCAGTCCAGTTATGCCATCCCCACCAAAAATCACTAACATCCATTATGTCACGACTTCAGTCAATGAACACATGAGATTCCCTTGCTCTCTATGTGAATCCTTAGATCATTTTACATATCAGTGTCCTATGATCATTGAATACAGGCAACGCCAGATGGCCCTAATTCAAACCCCTGCACCCCCCACAGAATCGGTGGTTGACCTTACCTCACCACTTGAGATTCTTCACATCATTTCTCCTGAACCAGAGGCACTCCCTATTCCTCCATGGTTCTTGGATGTCTTTTCCGAGGATTTACTCCCAAATCCCCCCAATTCTCCCCTTCATTTCCCTACAGAAATTTTACATCCAATTACCACTGGCACTCCTCCATACCTCGATATTTGGTTTATGTTGAGCGAACCAGTGCAATCTCATTGCGTCATTCCCCCTACTTCATCATCCCCAAAGGATAAACACACGGTGACAGTCATCGATATCACTCTTATCGACCCCTTGTATTCTCGCCAATTTCACTGTGACGAGGACATACTCGAGGAACTAACCACTCCTGACTACCCCTGGGATGCGCTACACCACAGAGCGCTCTTCTTTTCACAGGAAGCCTTCACGCCCCCTAACCAACACTCCATATACACAGTCGAAATCAAGAATTTTATCCCATCAGGGGACATCGACTGGTTCAACAACCCCATCCCAAGACCTGATGTTTTTGAAGAAGGAAACATGGCCAACATTTCCCCGACCATCAAAATCGATATTTCCATCAAAAATGGAATTGTCGAGGAAATCACCATTGGCGTCGCATGCACTCCTCAATAAATCACCGCCTATAAACCCCTCTTCCAAGAATATCGGGATATTTTTACTTGGTCATACACAGAGATGCCTGGCCTTGATCCCTCTATTGTCGAACATCGCATCGACACCTAGCCTGACATTACACCAGTTCGTAAAAAACAACAACCACTACACCCCTCCAAAGCGACGGCCATTAAAGCCGAGATTGAAAAATTATGCATGGCTGGGTTCATCTACCCCATCACCTATACCTCATGGGTTTCCAACCCTGTACCCGTTAACAAAAAACATGGCACTATCTGTGTCTGCACGGACTTTCACGATCTCAATCACGCCTATCCCAAAGACAACCTTCCAACACCTTTCATCGATCAAATTATCGACGATTGCATAGGCCACGAGGCTTTGTCCTTCATGGACGATTTCTCTGGTTATAATCAAATTCAAATCCACCCAGCCGATCAATACAAAACCGCATTCACCACCCCTTGGGGTACATTTGCATATCATGTCATGCCTTTTTGCCTAAAAAACGATGGCGCCACTTTCCAGCGGGCTATGACATACATTTTTCACAATCTGGCTCATATCATCCTCGCATACTTGGACGATCTCACAGCTCGATCCAAAAAATGCACCCAGCATCTTGATGATTTACGGATCATCTTCCAACGGTGTCGTCAGTACAACATATGCTTGAACCCCCTCAAGTGCATATTCTGCGTCACCTCTGGGTGCCTCCTCGGCTTCATCATTTCCCAAAGTGGTATCACCGTGGACCCCCTCAAAGTCCAAGCCATCACTGAAATTCCACCCCCCTGGAACTTACGTCAACTCCAAAGCCTGCAAGGAAAAGATAACTTTTTACGGCGATTTGTCCCAGACTACACCACTCGAGCACATGGTTTCCTTTTCTTACTACGCCACGACATCCCATTTTATTGGGATGAACATGCCCAAAAAGAATTCGACGATCTTAAAGTGACGCTCTCCAATGCCCCTTTAATTAGTGCACCCGACTACAATCGCGATTATATCCTCTACATCTCAGCTTCAGCAGTCTCAGTAGTAGGAGTTATCGTTCAAATCGGTGATGACGATCGTGAACATGTCATTTATTACATTAGTAAAAACCTCTCAGGGCCACCCTTGAAGTATAAGCACGAAGAGAAATTAGCCCTTGCAGTCATCCTCACAGTCCAGAAACTGCGCCATTACATTCTGCTTTGCACAACCAAAGTCATAGTCGATTCCAACCCTATGCAATACTTGCTCAGTCCTCGGCAAATTAATGGAAAATTTGCGTGATGGATCGTTATGCTTCAGGAGTACGATCTTGAATTTTCAACACCCAAGAGAAAGAAAGCTCTAGTCCTCGTCGAACTTGTCACGGCCTTCCCCTCTGACATTACCAGTGCCCCTGTTAATACTGACTTCCTCGATGAACATCTCTTCTACATCACTTCAGATGATCCTTGGTACGGTGATCTCCTCATCTACCTCTGAACCCAAAAATTTGGTAACCACCTCTCATGAGATTATCGTCATCGTATTCGCCACCAAGCCCCCCGCTATTTCCTCATCAGAGATATCTTATATCGACGAGGGGTCAACACCATACTTCGTCGATGCTTGACTATTGACGAAGCCGATAGAGTCTTGAACGATTTCCATAACGGCACATGCGGGGGCCATCTTTCGGGAATGTCCACTGCTCAGAAAATCATTCGAGCAGGTTATTTTTGGCCTACATTGTTTCATGATTACATTCATGCAGTAAAACAGTGTGATAAATGTCATCTTTACGCTAACAAAGCACGAGCACTACCTGCTCTTCTCCACCCAGTCATTACTGCAGGCCCCTTTTGCAAATGGGGCATCGACTTCATGACTTGTAATCCCCCATCCAAAAATGGACACAAATACATTGTTGTCGCAGTCGATTACTTCACAAAATGGGCTGAAGCCATGCCCACCTTCAACAACACCACTGACACTACAGCACGTTTTTTCTTTAATCACATCATATCTAGCTTTGGAGTACCACTCCAACTAGTTTCCGATCACGGGAAACCTTTCAAGAATGAAATTTTCGTTGAACTTTCATCTTGGTTGGGATTCTCCCATCAATTTGCCTCACCCTATTACCCTCAGTCTAACAGATAGGTTGAAGCAGTTAACAAGGTCCTCAAGACCATGTTACAACGCATGGTTAACAAACATAAGACCAATTGGCATCATATGTTCTTTTTTGCGCTATGGGCTTACCGTACGGACATAAAAACAACCACTTGTTTCACACCATTTCATCTAGTCCATGGGGTCAAGGCCACTCTTCCCATCGAGTGCGAAATTCCCACCTTATGCACCGCAATTGAGCTATTACCCGACATTGCTCCAATGGAGAAGTTCTTGTTGAACTTAGAGTCTATGGATGAAGATTGTCAATATTCATTACAGAACAATGAGGCAGCCAAAAAACAGTCCAAGGCCACCTTTGATCGCAATGTCAACCTTCGTTCATTTCACGAAGGAAACCTCGTCCTTGCTTACGATATCACTCACGATACCCTCGGTCAAGGCAAATTCGAGTCACTATGGCATGGCACCTACATTATCCAATATTGCCTCACCAAAGGCACATACATCCTGGCCTCTCCCAAAGGCCTCTCTCTCAAAGAACTCATCAATGGGTTATACTTAAATAAATTTTACACCTAAGCGTAGCCATTCTACATTAGGTTATTTCTTTTTTAGTGTTTTTAATATTTTTCCATCCCTCACGTCTAAACTACCATTTGTTTTATTGATAGATGCTTCATCCACCGGTATACCACATCGGTTACACCGATGGCGCCAGTTGGTGGACATAAAATCTCGCTTCGGCAGCTTGGGCCCTCTATACCCCCTCACATGAACTGCTCCACTCTAGCAGCATATGTTTGGGTTCAACAACTAACAACCAAGCCGAATACACTTCCATGATTGGCCTCCTCGCCGATGCCCATCATCATCATATTTGTCACCTTAGCATCTTTCTTGACTCTCAACTAGTCGTCCTCCAGCTCAACAATGTGTACCATGTCCACGATCCTTTCCTCTTTCACAAATACCTGCAAGTTAGACTTTTATCTCGACATTTTGATTTCATTACATTTACACATATTCCAAGACAATAGAATCAATTTACAGATAACTTAGCTAACATTGTATTAGATTGGCATATATCACATCAAGATATCTCTGCACACACCTAAACCATCAAGAACCTGTTACAGCATATATACATTAGACATCATCAATACATTTACAAACACATGTAAACATCACAAAGACCCCAAAATGTATACTCATATATATATATAAATCGGTCAACAGTGACATCAAAATGTTTACATAAAAAAAACATCATATATGAAATCCGTAGGCCAACACATCTCCTCGATACAAAATTGGTGCCACTACACCAAAATGGGCTCACCACCCTATATACAAAAATACAAACATACACAGAGCAACACTCAAGGTGCCTCTAGAGCACCACCTCCTGCCCCTCCCTCAGGAGGTGGTGCCCCACCCACTACTGGTCCCTCCGGACCTAGAGGTAACCATACGTTCATCGCAACACCTGCTACTGCTTCTCACCGAACCACAGTCCTCCACATCAATGGAACTCCCACACACTGCTCCAGAATGCCCTCATCCTGGATACGTGACAACATGCCCTCAGGCATGCCCTGTAACACCGCCTCCAAGTGGCGACGAATGTCCTCAAAATCTCCCCCGACCTCTGTCGGAGGAGCATGCGATAGCCCGGCACCAGGGTCATCAAAATGGTGTCTCCTCACTGCTCTCTCATCACCAGCTGGTCTCACCTCGACGTCCTCATGACGACGTCTCTCCCCTGCCCGCAGCCCTCTCCGCAGCAGTCTCCCTGACTCCTGGCGAGCCGACACTCTCATTAGCTCAAACTCGCACCCGTGAAGTCCCACATCTGCACATACAAACAACCAAACAATAGTATCAGTATCTATACAAAATGCATATGTCATGCTATCTCAAAAAATCAACATATCAAAATCACAAACATACCTCGGTGATCAGAGGTAACACCATATCCGGATCACCCCGGAAGTCAACACCATAGTATGGATGTTGCGGTATGATCTACGGCATCTGTCGCCACACCTGTGCCGCCTCAGCCGTGAAAAAATGGTTGCCCTCACCACCACCGTGGCGAACCAAAATTGTCGACCACCGCCTCAGTCATGGCTCTCATGCACTAGGTGCGCCCAATAAAACTCTCGGGCACAACATCGGCACCCTCTCCAGAAACCAAGCCACCATGATGGACCCAAAGGCAAAGTCCCCTGAGTCTATATACCGACATCTGTCCAGCTGCCCTACCATCCTGGCATGCAGCATCAACCCCCAGGCAAAATGCTCATCGACCAATGCCCTCCCCATAACCCTCAAATGACCACCACTGATCTGCTGAGTCACAAGGGACCCATACACCCTCACAATCATCGTTGCTACACAACGATGCGCTAAAGCATCCATCGCCCCGATACTCACGACAGAGCGTGACATATAGTTCTCCCCCGAATAATACATCTGGCCCAATGTCGCTAACGACACGTCCACAGGTAACACCGGCTCTACCGGTAGGGGCGTTCCCCGAAAAGGGAGTCTAGTCAAAAAATATATGTCCTCCACCGCAGTGAAGGCGATTTGCTCTCCCCGCACCATAAAGCAATGCAGGTCCGGACTCCACATCCGGATCAGAAACTGTAGGAGATACTCCTCCGCCAGTATCAACGGACACTCAAAGAACTTCAACATCCCATAGGCTTCCAAAGTAGCACGAACCCCCGACTCCTCAATAGCCATGACATCCCTCAGCCGTGACCAGTCCCGCTCTCGCCAATGGACTGGCATCGTGCAAATGATCGCCTGCAAACACATAGTGTAGTCCTAGGTTAGCCATATTGATCATAAAAAACATTAAAAAATATAAGTTTTGCACCCATCAGTCTTGCCCCCAAGGCGCGGCTATTTAAATCACAGGCGCGCACATATGCACACTTGTTCACCCCACAGGCGCGCACACATGCGCGCCTGTCCACCTCACAGGCGTGCATGCGTGTGTGCCTGCCCACCCTATAGGGGCGCATCCATGTGCCCCTACCACAAACACAGGCGCGCATCACAACGCGCATGTCCACTACAAAGTTGCGCACTCGTGTGCAGCTGTGTAGCAAACAGGCGCGCATGTAATGCACGGATTTGTCCCCCCTACAAGCGCACCCATATGCGGCCATCCGGATAACAGGCACGCACTCGTGCGTGCATATTTCTGGATCGCCCGCGCACTTGGGGGCCCACACCCATAAAATCCCCTATACGACCCTCCGTATAGGCCCTACCCATAAATTGAAAACCTACTTCTATGCAAGACGATACGACCATTGACGTGAAACTCGCTGATCCTGAATCAGTCGCCTCATTCTCCCAGAATCTCCAAATCTCCTCTGAATACCTCTCGTCCAGTCACTCTAGTAGAAATTACAAATGAGGTGGCAATATGGGCCCTACAACTATATATAGGCCTTTCCACCAAACTTCCAAACACCATTCCGGGAGATCCAGGTGTCCGTTTTTCGATCCGTCTTCAACCACGGGATCAACATCCCGTCATCTAGATCAAGACAGTCCCTGGGCCAGTTTTTTTCCTTAGCCCCCGGGGTGCCATTTTTTCATACCCTGTCCAGGTACGCATGCTCATGTTCAGAATTATCAAATAAATGCTTGTATGTTCGATTCTCTTCAGATATTGTTCACGTTGGGTATTTGGTTTTCATGTGTTCAGGTAGTTGGTCATCATACATCAACGCAACCCCTTCAGGTATATAATCAACACTGGCATGTAATCATTCCCTCTGAATCTCAATTGCATCTCCAGTCACACCCTATGACATTTGCCTCTAGGATCCCCATCTCCGGCTCTACAGTACCGATACCTCCATCACATCTTAGGTACTGTCACCCGATAGCACTCTCCCCCACATGAGTTGTCCCATTCATAGCACCCTTTTGCACTTTGACACTCATGTTGTTTTTTCAACCCTTTAGGGATGGGAGTCCTAATAGTCTTACATCATGTCGCGAATCAACCACATACTCCTTCTCCTCATTTTGCTAGCTTTCCCAGTGGACTCCCCGATTATCTCTTCAAGGTTTTATTTTGACTACACCTCCGCAGTATCATGAACCCTCCATTTCATCCACAATCAGTTTGCCCCTCTACAAATTTCTCTCCATTTCATCTACCTCATACAGGAACCCACCCATGGGGCCCCCACCTTCCACCAATTATCTAAGCTAATGGCGCCCTAACCGACCCAACCATATTACATTGGGGCACCCGTTTCTGTATTTGTTCACTCATCCCAAATTATTCTTTATTTATTATAAAAAAGTCTTTGTTTCTGGCATTTACATACCTTTTTGGCGTCACCTTTGGCACCATTCTTCCCTTTTTTGGAAAACACAACCCATGTCGCCCCTGGTTGGAGCACTCCTTCTCATCTACCCCTGCTGACATTGTCCATATACTCCGAGTATCCCACATGCCACTTACCTCTGCCCTATGAGTTTGTTAACTTTGTCCCACCTCTGGCACAACTTACCCCGCGTCTTGTTGTCCCCCTGACACTTGACCTAGTTGAACGGTTGCGGCCACTTATACTTCGCATATACCCCCAACCACGGGCAGTCTTGAGTCTTCATACATATTGACTTCGACCATATGCCTCCTCCAGTTCCTAACCTCACCTCGTAGATTTCACGAAGCCCTTTGCTTCTAAGCGTCGCGTCCCCCTTTTGTCGACATCATCACAGTTTTCCATAAGGGTGACAGTATCTTGACTCTCATTACCTTTCCAATGAGAGGTCTCGGATGGCACAGGGAGAACCACA
Organism: Picea engelmannii; assembly: GCA_009831015.1. Lineage (NCBI taxonomy): Eukaryota > Viridiplantae > Streptophyta > Pinopsida > Pinales > Pinaceae > Picea > Picea engelmannii. The sequence continues at coordinate 83,965 of ML810986.1, forward strand.
ATTTCTCCCTGCTGTCGTTGACCCCCGTACCATTCGACTTCAACACTTTCTCATGTTACGGTGGGTCCTACTTTGCGACTATTGCAGTTATTTCTTATATTTGCCGAAGACCTCTGAACTTGGCTTGGCTATCAATGCCTACAACATCTGTGCTATTTATTACAGATATCACTGCCTGATGTTCAGAGAATGTTCCTTCGCAGAATTGTCTTCTTCCTTTATCATGACTACCCCCGAGGGCGCTGCAGTTGTCTACATCAACACACCATTCCTTTTTGAGTTACATGACACGAGAATGGTGCATGCCCGCCTCGTTTGTACACAGTTTATTTTTACACACCTTATGGAAGGTTGGGTTCTACAAGTTCCCTTCTCCCTCCAACGGGTAACTCTTGGCACTCTCACTATCTCTCTTTCTTACAATGACACTCTCAGTAGAAGAAACATTGATGAATTTCGGCTATATGTATGCTCCTAACCTCATCCATCAGGGGGCATATGTTATCATTGAAATTTTGTTCGCAAATGGTTACAAGAATCTAGCATCGTCAAACAGTTATGAGGTCACCCATGGACCAAAATTACCACAAAAGCATTTCCAAAAGGTCCAAAACTATACAACCAGTGATAAAATTAAAGTGCGCTATGACTACACAGGGCGCACATGCACATGCGCTATCCAGAAACATAGGAAAAGCACACATGCACACGGTGCGCGATTGTGGTCGCTAAAAGCCGCACACATATAAGAACGACACATTTATGAGATTGGTCGGCCTCCCACCCACTTCTTGTTCAACTTCCAAGTTGATTTGACACCCAAATCTCGGCTGAATCCGACTGGGTGGCTGGTCAAAGACCTAAAAATGTTCTAATTAGCCTCTTTTCACACTACAAGATGGTTGCACAATACCTCAAAGAGGTGCTATAAAACAAGTCCATGGGTGCACTTCATTTTCAAAGAATTTCATTAGCAAAGTTATGCTGCCATTATTCTCTTGAGGAACCCTCTATTCTCATCAAGAGTATACTAGCACCATTACATTGGGCAATCCATCTCACCTCTTGAGTGGATTTTCTTGAGATTCTTTCACCATTTTCATTCAAAGTTGTAAGAAGAGCTTATTTGTGGGGGTCCAAGAGCCCTCCCTTGGAGGAAGAAGGGACTCATAGTCCTCTTTCTTCTTGGTGTTTTCTTTCACTAATATAATCCTTTCCATTGGTGACATGAGTCTCATTGTCTTTTTGTTCTTATGTCCTTATGCTCAATAGTTTAGTTGTTATTTTATTTCTTATTTTAATTCTTAGCCTAGTCTTTTATGTTTCTTTATCTAACCCTTTCCTTACTGTTGTCTTGCTTAGCTGGCCCAACTAAGCTTGTAAGCACTTATGTTTTGCTCATTTAGGTGGAAAAAGAGGTGCAACACTATTGTTACAAATTTTGGCATTTACCGGCAAAGGACATGGAAAATAAATTAGTTGGTAGTGGGTATCATTGGTTTTTTTAAGACTCTCGTCGCAAATTTTTGGCATATAGCGAGAAGAGTAGAAATAAGAAGAAAAATCTTTAAAATAATTAAACGTTGTATAGCTCTGGGTATTTGTGTTATGGCTATTTTTTTAATACTGAAATCCACTTGGCTGAGATTGACATCTTGTCGGCGTATCGCACCAATAGAGTAAAATTTTAAAAAACATAAGCGTTGTAGAGCACTAAGTCTGTAATTTCATGATATGTTTTTTTGTTTTTCAAAGGGGTGTGGTTGAGATGGAGTGTCCCTTTGTTATGGAATGTGTAGTTTATGAGTATATTGACAGTCAATATTAAAACAATTTAAATATCAATAACATGCACCAGTTTTTTTATGAGAATAAGATCAACTAGATTGCTAATCTTTTAATCAAAATTCACACTAAAATATGGGAGAAATTGAGTTAAAACTATTATTCTCTTAGTCCCTTAAGCTGTTCATCCTAGTAAACATCATTAAAATCAATCATTCATTCATTCAAAGACTACCACACTAAATTCTAGCGAGTATCTGAAAGCTTCTTACACATGTAAAGATTGTTTTATTATTTTTTTAAATTGCAACACTAAATTCTAAGAATGGGAAAACTATCGTTGCAAATTTTGGCATTGGGAAGACTTGTTGCAAATTTCAGCATCTTACGACAGCTGAGATGGGAAATAAATTAGTCAACGGTATCATGGTTTATTAGTGGTATGCATGCGAAGACTATAGTTGTACATCCTTGGCATAGAGCTAAGATAGAAAAACAAGATGGACTGATTCAAACATCTCAAAATCGATAAGCTTCAAAGTGAAAAAATGAATTAACAAATTTAATTCAAAGTTTAAGATGTGCTCAAATTATAATAATACCCTTAGTTTTTATTTTATATATTATATTTACAATTAATATAAATTTTAAATTTGTTGTTTGGATAGGTGTGTCATACACCTAGTAGTTTTGTAATAGAGGAAGTAATGATAGTTGAGTTGTGTTAGGAAATAAATATTGAGTAGTAGTAGGATTGAGCAATAGGAAATCTTGGTTTGAGTAGGAGTTTGCACATAAGTAAATCTTGTTCCATGGAATATTGTTGCAAGACAGAGCATGTCTTGATTAGAAACAAAGAAATTTAATAGGAAGTCTAAGATGGAGGATCTTCTCATAGATTGACCAATATAGGGGTTGTAATATCTAGAACCAAATTGGTTAGTATGAAAGATAAAAGAGAGGGTGGATTTGGAGAGAAAGGTGAGAAGTCTTATTAGGCTTTAATTAGCTAATTCGATATTATTGAATATTTCTAAAGAAAAAACTGCAACAACTCTCTCGAAGAAGTTGGGGGAATTTGTAATAGGCTAAATTCTTGGTTAATAAACTTTTTATGCAGAAAAAATTTGTTTGCCTTAAGAATGATTGATGGTGATTCTATAGTGGAGTGACTCAATTGATCTCAGTTTGAGTGAAGATGGATGAGGAAAATCATTGTATGACCCTTTTCTGTTTTTTGTCGGATTCATGGGACAATCTGGTAATGGCCATTAAAAGCACTGTAAATGCATTGGTGCTTAATGAGGTTGTGGTTGCTTTACTCTCAAAGGAGGTGAGATAACAAGCTTGTGAATCCACTAATGAGGCCTTGATAGTTTGTGGAAGATTGAAGGAGAATGGAAAGAAGAGATAAAAGAGCATATCCAAATCATATGGGAGACATATAAGTCTCCTGAAAATTCCAAGGAAAAATGTTGGAACTATGGCAAGGTTAGGAATTTCAGAAGAGAGTGCAAGAAAGAGAAAAACACAAGGTATTTACTTGTTGAACCTGTGACATAGCATGTAAGTTTGTGGGATATTAAAGAATACCCCTAATTTCAATGAATATTGAGTAAATACCTCCCAAATTTTTTTAGTTGAACCCACTTCCCAATACATCTCTCCAATAAAAAAAGCCCTTATTTTTACTAGATACCCCTTTTTGTACCCCCCAAAATACCTTGTATCTCTCCTTCTACCCTCGATACCTATAATATATTGAATTTACTTTTCACAATTTTAAAACCCCCTTTATGAATAAAGGTGATAATATATTGGTCAATAAATCCCCAATAGAGAAAAATAAGAATAATAAGGAAAATAATGAGTCTATGATGAGTCTAAAAAATATTCTCAAGAGTGTAACACCCATTTTCCCCAAGTTTGTAATTATGATTAAGACTTAATGACTGTGATTGATGGACAATGTAATTTTGTTTTATGTTTGATGAAAATTACCATCAAGTTGATTGAAGGGGAAGTCTTGAAGTATTGGCCATGACACCACGAGTGGGAATGGGTGAGGGGAATTGAGAATTACCTTGTTTTTTGTCAGATTCATGGGACAACCTGGTAATGGCCATTAGAAGCACTGTAAAGGAATTGATGCTTAATGGGGTTTTGGTTTCTTTACTCTTAAAGGAGGTGAGACAGAAAGCTTATGAATCCACTAATGAGGCCTTGATAGTTTGTGGAAGATTGAAGGAGAAAGGAAAGAAGAGATAAAAGAGCATATCCAAATCATATGGAAGACAATTAAGTTTTCTAATTTTAGTAGTAAATTCATCCCAAGAATAAAATTACTTTACCTATGGAACAAGATCAACTTGTGTCTTACTCTCCCGCTATATCAAGGTTGTGTTACCTAGACGAAGAGTAGCCAGTGGTATCTTTGCAGTGTCATCCACGATCTTTTGTACCCTGCAATATACCTAAATCTGCTTGATCCAATTTTCCAACTTTTCCGCGTTCAATTCTCCATCATAAATTGAGAATTCAAACTTTACATCTAATTTCAATAAAGGAAAATCATGAGTATGAGAGAAAGAATACTTCTTAGAGAGTTTCTTCTTATGAGAAGAGTATTTACTTGCACCATTGGTAGAAGATAATGATGATGAAGAAGAGGGTTCTGAAGGTCCACCAACTTCACCTCCTCCTTCTCCTTTTACCGAAGATTCTTCGTCGTCAAAATTTTGAACTCTTCGATACAAGTCATCTATTATCTCCCTCATCATGCAAAGTGTAGCCATAACTTCCTTGGGTCTCACGGGAGGATCTTCTCCTTCCTTTCCTTTGGAAGCCATCTTTTGCTTACAAAATCTTCTTTGAATATATGGCTTATAACTTGCAAGCTTACCTTTACCAAGATTGAATCTAGACCTTGTAAGCATTCACTTGCAAACACTTGTCAAAAACCTGCTCTGATACCAACTTGATCCGAAAATACTTCTAGATGTTAATTTATTCTTAAATACACATAAACATCCAACTTGATTCGAAATATAAATGAACGTTTTGATTGTTTACAAATAATATGAATTCACTTATCTATCCAAATCTACTTTAATGATAAATAACTTGCAAGATAATTTAGYGAAATAGAACAACAATAATAAAACACACACACAARTTTGTTAACAGAGTTCGGGTCCACTTCCAATCGAGAGACTTCTTTATTAATACTCAAATGYTTGTATTCTTACAATGAMTTTTTTWATCCATTTCTCAAACTCAGAAACAAAGTGCGCCATTGAATTCCTCTCGAAATTATGAGAAAAATGAGTATAAACACCCTGTACTTTCCTCAAGGAACCCTTTGGCACGCATTACAATGAAAACAAAAATTATAGATACCATATRGCATGAACTTCGATGAAAAAATATGCTAGCTTTGGCACACATATCCATATCCATACTCCATCCCTTACATTAATCCCAGTGCCAGCTTAAACAGGGCRCGAGCCCTAACTGTCATCTATAATTCTTTGGCAAACTTTAATGTAGTATTATTAGCATCCTGTATCAAAGGGCGCTCTTSGCACATTGGTTAAAGCAWTTTCATACGTGGGAGGAGGTCGCAGGTTCGACCCCGTGGACCTCTCCTCCCTTTGGCGCTTTGTTATATGTTATATTAATGTTTTTGGATATAGTTTGTTATATATGTGATGGCATACATAATATAACCCCCGCGAATCTTAAACTGCAGTTTCACATTAATCATGGGATTGGGGGCTATGCCCTCGATCCTATTTTCCTTCCAACTAAAGCTTCGCCATATATGGTTAAGACTCAGGTGTATGGTATATTGGTGAGGTTGTTGGGGTATTAGGTGAGAGGCCCAGGATCGATCCTCCAGGCTCGCAACAAAATTTTATTCAACTTTAGCCATATTATGCCAATGGGAGACTACCATGTGGCAGCCCCTCATTGGTCCACCTGTGTTTGTATGGTCATGCCACATGTTCAACGTCGGTTGGTCCAAGTCGCTTCTTGATCACCCGTACGACCCTTCCAACTAAACTATATGACTTGTATGGATGTTCCATGTTTCACCCTTCCAGTGGTGCCACGTGGCACCCCCTTTTGACCTTTGACCTTATTTGACCAAAAAATTGAAGAGCCATAGCTTTTTCATACAAACTTTGTTTGAGGTGATTTTTGCACCGTTGGAAAGATATCGTCAAACTATATGAAATGAAGTCATTTTTAAGAGAATCTGAGACGATCAAATTTTGAGCATTCTCAGATCCACCCGAATCAAATATTAACTTCTTTATTGACTTAATGCCTGGAGCTTCCGCAGTGTCCAAAACTCCCTACAGAATGAGCACACCAGAGTTGAAAGAGTTGCAGATGCAAATAGAAGAATTATTGAAGAAGGGGTACATACACTCGAGTGTCTCACCTTGGGGTTCCCCAATGATCTTTGTGAAGAAAAAGAATGGAAATCTGAGGCTGTGTATCGACTTTAGACAACTAAATAAGGTTATGGTAAAGAACAGGTACCCTCTACCACAAATTGGTGATATTTTTAATCAACTAAAAGGAGCAAGGATATTTTCCAAAATTGACCTAAGGTCAGGTTACCATCAGGTGAGAATTAGAGAAGAATACACTAGAAAGACATCATTTAAGACAAGGTATGGCCATTATGAGTTTGTGGTGGTTCCATTGGGCTTGACAAATGCACCAACTAATTTTATGTGTCTAATGAATGGAGTGTTCAAAGATTACATGTGTTACTTGTGGAGCCTGATTATCTTCCTGATTCAGAGGTCTATTTCAGTTGTGCTTGGACCCCATTCCCTAACGGGGGGCTATGGGGGGGATTTCCCCTACACAATTGTCTCCAGGGGGGACAACACCCCCGAAGTGAAATATTGGGAAAAATTTCCTTGTAAAATATTGTAATTTTGTAGTCAATCTGGACCATTCATTATAAGGTCGCAGATCTGACTGTAGAAGTTATTTTTAGGGTTTTTTTCCCTTAGAGGGCAACTCTCTTTATGAGGGAATTGTATTGCGGATGTTTATTATTGTGATTATTGTATTCTAAGAGAAAAGACCGTGAGAGAAAGAAGATGAAGTTACAACAGGTGTGTTGTAGGTTGTATCCCTTCATTTTTCCGGATAAAAAAAATGAAGGACATGGAAATTTCTTTGGTGGACGTATCCCACACTGGGTGAACCATATATATCCGTGTCTCTATTGTATTGTGTATCTATTGTGTTTTATCTGCACATTTGTTTTATTTTGTTTCTCCACGATCTTGTTTTTCTAAAAACTAGTATCAGAGTGAAAGGTAACTCGTAGGAAAAGAGGGTTCATGGTTCGAGCGAGAACAATGGCGGAAGATGGAAAGTTTAGGGTCTAGAAATTTAACGCCCAAAACTACCAGATATGGAAGATGGAGATGGAAGATTATTTGTATTAGAAGGATCTATTCCTACCATTGGTCTCCCAAACGAACCCGCGTGCTCTTCAACCTTCGTGTTCCTTGGGACAGACGCAGCCCAACCTTGGTGCACTTCTCATGTCGGTGCGCCCCAATCTCTTGGTCACCTCATACTTGGGTAAGCCCCTTGGCATGTTCGTATGCCCAAAGCACCCACTTGCTCAACTAATGCAACACTTGGGTGTCGGAAAAACCACAAATTTTGTTTCCTTGAGGACTTGGGTGAGGGTCTCAATGCCCGTATAGCCAAAGACTTCAATATTAAAAAAAATAAAAAATATATATTAGATTTAAAAAGATAATTAAAATATTCAATTTTTATTTTTATTTTTACCTATTAATTTCAAACTCTAATTTTAAATCTTATTTATAATAATCTTAGATCTTACCAATTTCTATAGAATTTTTTGTTTTTATTGTATTAAATTTTTTAAATTAATACATTTCTTATTATATTGATACTTTGATAGGCATATACCTATTGAAAACTTATATGTTACCAACTTCTATCCAATTTTTGGCTTTTATTGTATTATATTTTTTATTTATATATTTCTTATTATGCCAATAATTATAATTATGTCGTATATTTATTGAAAATTTCCACATTAAACTCTCTTTTAATGAAGAATTTGGAATGGATGAACTAGATTCGTTTAATAATTAATATTCTTCATCGTACACTGAAGATATCTGATTTAATATGGTATCATCCTTGCCACTCAAAATACAAGATTAATCATTAATAGGTGCAATTAGCAAGTTTTACGATTAGTAATTTCTTAATCGTCAAGCAATTTCCTTTTAGTTATGATTGTTTCTAACCTTTCCCATTCAAACGCCTAAGTTTCTTGTTGTTCCTAATCATGTAGTGTATGTATCTTGCATATCATTCATGACGCATCCAACGTTTTGATTTGCATGCTTTGTTTGGTTGTTTCCATTTCTCCATTCTCTATTCAATGGAAACACACCTTATTAAATAACTAGTTTGTCGTTCCTCTGCTCTCTCCACGACATTTAGCGGGTGGGGTTCCACCATGGAGGCCATGATGTGTTGGCCCTACTCTAAGACCATCAAGAAAATTCGTCGAGCAACCAGAAGGATCTCGACCTTGTGAGTCGTGGAGCTTTTTAATTTTTGAATTGGTTTAATTTTGTGGTAAATTATTTTAGCGGGAGCATAATATCATATCCCCTCTCACGGGACCTCAAGTGATTCGCAGTATTGCAAATCTCTATCTTGGTGTAGAGAGGCACATCATTTAAAAATTTTCAAGCAATTTAGGTTGGCATTAACCTAAAATGTGGGAATTGAGTAAAATTCATATCCCCTCTCACGGGACCTCAAATGATTAGCAGTATTGCAAATCTCTATCTTGGTGTATAGAGGCACATCATTTAAAACTTTTCAAACAATTTAGATTGGCATAACCTAAAATACCTAGAGTGTGGGAATTGAGTAAAATTCATATCCCCTCTTAGTGGACCTCAAGTGATTGGTAGTATTAAAAATCTCTATCTTGGTGTATAGAGGCACATCATTTAAAACTTTTCAAGCAATTTAGGCTAGCATCAACCTAAAATACCTAAAATGTGGGAATTGAGTAAAATTCATATCCCCTCTCACGATACCTTAAGTGATTCACAATATTGCAAATCTCTATCTTGGGGTATAGAGGCACATCATTTAAAACTTTTCAAGCAATTTAGGTTGGCATGAACCTAAAATACCTAAAATGTGGGAATTGAGTAAAATTCATATCCCCTTTCACGAGACCTCAAGTGATTAGCAATATTGCAAATCTCTATCTTGGTGTATAAAGACACATCATTTAAAACTTTTCAAGCAATTTAGGTTGGCATGAACCTAAAATACCTAAAATGTGGGAATTGAGTAAAATTCATATTCCCTCTCATCGGACCTCAAGTGATTCATAGTATTGTGAATCTCTATCTTGATGGTGTATAGAGGCACATCATTTAAAACTTTTCAAGCAATTTAGGTTGGCATGGACCTAAAATACCTAAAATGTGGGAATTGAGTAAAATTCATATCCCCTCTCACGGTACCTCAAGTGATTAGCAGTATTGCAAATCTCTATCTTGGTGTATAGAAGCACATCATTTAAAAAATTTCAAGCAATTTAGGTTGGCATGAACCTAAAATACCTAAAATGTGGGAATTGAGTAAAATTTTTGGAAGGTCAATAGCTAATTACTTTTCTTCATCCCCTTCTTGAATCTTACTTGCATTTATATTTTTAGAAAATAAATGTTTTGGATAAATATATGGGAAACTACTCTTTTAGCTTATCTTTATCTTTAATATAAAAGTGTCATTTTTCATCCTTTAAAAACTAATGATACCAATAAACTTATATAATCTACTTTTAATGATATAATTATACTAATTAATATAACCCATTTTCAAAAAAACTTACATCTCACAAAATCTATATATTTTAATATATTATTAGTACTTATAAATCTTTATTTTCCTAAATCTATATATTTTAATATATTATTAATGCTTATAAATCTTTATTTTCCTAAATCTATATATTTTAATATATTATTAGTACTTATAAATCTTTATTTTCCTAGAATTTTAAATCTCCCATACGAATTCATATGAATTCAAGCTGTATAATATTTTCCCAATTAATCAATTTAGCTAAAAACACCAACTCAAATGGTAAGCATCAGTGTTAATAATTTTTTTTTTTAAATATGAAGATAAAACAGTTCTCCATAATTTTTTTTTTTCAATTTTATATCGTCCTGTGTATCCTTTTCATACACGTCCATAAAATAAGTTAACAAATTTTTTAATGAATAAAAAAATCAATATAAACTTTTTAAAATTTCAAAATAAAATTTCCAATATAAATTCAAAATAAAATTTCCAATATAAATATAAATAAAGAACATCATTTGAAAATAATAATAATATAAATTACATTAAAAATAAAACATGTAACCGTGATCACTGAACACCTCTGCTAATGAGCGGGGATCAAAGTTTCACTTTAATTTAATTTAAGTTTTATGTAAGATACAACTTTAACATAGGATTTTTGACTCATTTTAAATAGTTCCAGCGACTGGAAAAAAAAATTTCAGATTGTTAGAAACCCTAACTTTTTTGGTCCATCCTCATCCGCCTCAAGCAGCTCGCTTACAGCCGGCCCATCCTCTTCCGCCTCAATCAGCTCACTTAGAGACCGGCCCATCCTAATCCGGCTTAAACAGATCTCTCCAAGCCGGCCCATCCTCATCCGGCTCAAACATCTCGCTTATAGCCGGCCCATTATCATTCAACTCAAACAACTCGCTTACAGCCGGTCCATCCGCCTCAAACAGCTCGGTTAGATCCGGCCTATCGTCATCTGGCCCATCTGCCAGTGCAAATTCTTCTGTGATGAATTCCTGACAAACTTTTAAATCCTCCAATTCACTTGCACTGGTAGGGAAAACCTCCGCCGGGAAAGCCTCCGCCGCCTGCTCGAGGCGGACTGGGTATTTGGCGACAACCAATGATC
>ML810986.1:99647-139013 GCA_009831015.1 Picea engelmannii
AAAAAAATAATAATCATTTTACAAAATCTTTTATAATATTATATATAATAACATTTATCTATAACATATAATATTTTAATGTTAATTTTCTTCCGATAATATTTGAATGTCTCATTCATAATGGATGCACTCAAATATGAACAAAAACTTGCAATGTGTCGAGTGTAATATAAAAGAAATTTCATGCTCTTTTTAATAATAATTAATTTTATATTAAATTGAATTATGGAATTTTTTTTTATAATTCAAATATTAAAAAAAAAAAATTGTTGATTATTTAATTATAAATTACATATATATGGATAGAGAATATATACCTTCACAAAAAAATATTAATTAAAAATACATTTTTTGAAATAAAATTAAATAATAAAATATAATAAATTAAAATTTACATCATAAAATTTTATTTATAATTTATAATATACATATATAAGAAAAAAAACTTATAAATTTTTTGATTATCTAAAATTATAGAACAACATAAAATAAATATTGAAAATATACAAAATATACATCAACACAAAATAAATATTGAAAATATGCAAAATATATATGAACACAAAATAGATATTGAAAATACGCAATTTCATGCTAAAATATACAACCATAAAATAAATAGAATACAATAAAAAACAATTGGCCATGAACACATTTACAATGAAACAAAAATATATGATTATTTATCACACAAATTAATTAACATATTATTAAACAAATCAAACATTAAATAATTTTTTTTTGAAATTATAAGCTTAATACTTATATAATATTAAAGTATTATAATAATTTAAAAATATATAACTTAGTGGATATTTTATACATCGTTGTAATTTTTAAAAATAATATGTAGTAAGATTTTATTTATAAAAATAAAAATAAAGTTTTTTTTATTAGCCTAAGAATATGAATTTAAGAAAAATGTATTTATAATTGAATATAAAATAATAAATAATATTATTTTAAATTAAAAAAAAAAAAGTTTATAAATGATTTTTTAATTGTTTTTACCTTATCTTAATTTAAAGAAAAGATAATAAATAATTAAAAAAATAAAATATTAAATTATGTTTGTTTTGAAATGAGTTTAACTCTATAATAAAGTTTTCAAGATTAGGTTAGTTATCTTTAAAACCTATTTATTTATGTTGATTTCTCTATATAATTTATGTAAGTTTTGAGGTTTACAACATTATTAGGGTAGGAGGGATTATCAAATTTATTAATCTATTCAATAGATAAAATGATTAAATTTGCTTGATCTATGTATAAGGATGATGATGCTTTTTTAATGTGTCTTAGACTACCTTAATATGAAGAAAAAGACAAAAAAAAATAACAAAGAAATCTACTAAATTAAAAAACTTGAATTTACTTATTTAGATATTTGTTTCAATCCACAATAAAATCTTCAAAGTTAGTTTAGTTTTCTTAAAATTGTTATTGCAAATATCACTATCAACACATCTAATATCATTGTATAAAGGATAACTTACAAGGAAATATTTTTCAGCTTCAATTCGGTGTGGGTTTAGATTCACAATAAAATCTTCAAGGTTAGTTTAATTGTCTTTATTGAGAATTTTATGGATTAAACTGTTATTGTGAATATAATTATAGCATATCCATTATAATTATATACATCATAACTTACAAGGAAATAAGGTTCCTTCTTCTTAATCTATGATTTTGTTATGTAATTCAAGCTAATTAGTCCTTAACTTAACAATGGTCCTTTTTTCTTAAGGATTACAACTTTATTAAGATAAAAAGGATGATACAACATTGGATTAACATTGGATTAATGAAAATTTTATAATAAAATAGTTTTTTTTAATATTTTTATCACTACATAAAATTTTAGACATTTTATTTTCAATTTTCAACCTAAAATACAAATTATTTATATATAAGATAAAAAATCATATAATTGTACACAAATGTAACAATTAAATACATAATAATAATTACACACTATAATTCAATAAAAGAAGAAATAATTTCAATATAAGATACAAATGCTTCATATAGTTTAACACTAATAAATTTACTAAGGATGCAATAGTTTAAATTTATTAAGGTGGTTCACATGAAGGTGTTATATAGTTTACACTAAGTGCAATAGCTCACAATATTGATGTGCAATGGTTTACACTAATATTTTTTATTTTTATTTGGTAAGATAGCTAGAGAATTCCATATTAAGCATGGAAAAAAAGTTTACATAATCTATGTTGTTGGTCTTCCGCTGAGGAAACCAGATTGGTAGAAAAATAATATTTTGTCTATCCATATTTTCTGGAGGGGCATGTATAACCTTAAATTGCATATCATGATAAAGCATGGACTAAAGTCAAAATAGTAAAAGCTAAGAGAGGACTAATCTGTATCCCAATATCTTGGATGAGGAGAGACTAGAGTCATGTTTCCTATATGACTGATAAACCAAAAAATTAACAAGCCTAACATTCAAAGAGTTAAATATGTATATTGTTGTCTTCAACAATGAGAACCTGGGGTTGGGTGACATTGAGCTCAAAGAAGTCCAGGTCTGTCAATTCCTCAATGAGTAGATTGAGTTTGTGGTCGTCCAACTTGATTTGCAGTTGTACGTCATCTAACTAGAGAAAAATTTCATTATATGTTTCATTTCATTCCACCAACACTTTACCCATTAGTGATTTCATTTTCTAGTATAAGTCCATTGTTTTGAAGTATTTGGTTTCCTTGGTGCGGCAAAAACTTGTATCCAGGACCCAAAATCACATTTCTGCATCCATGACCTTGTCTTGGATGAAATGCATGTAAATTTTGGTTTTAACTTCACCCAATTCTATCTCGTTTTGAACATCTAGGGGTGTGTTGGATCGAAAAATTTTAGTTGACTCCTTTGCATCCAATTGCGCTTGCGAGGCAATGAGCCTACCATAATGACCTTGAGTCCAATGGCCAGAACTACCCCTCACCATGAGAAAGAACCAAAAGAGAAAGTGTAAGGGGAGAACCATGAACCAATGAAGAAACCAAAGAAAGCACGAGAACATTGGGAACAAACCAAGGGTTGGAGAGGGCATAGAGAAACGAGAAGCGTATTCACGGGGAGTGAAGAACATGGCCATATGGGAGGTTGATTATGACCATGAAGGCTGACAGTGACATCCTGGGAACGTATATTTCCACTAATGTGAGCCTTCATTGCGAAAACATGCAATTAAACCATCCAAATCCAACACAATACATGATGAATAACCAACATTATGGAGAAGTTTGCCTAGAAAGTTTTAGCACCTTCTAGCATTAGCTATTGTTGAGCATGATAAAAATGAGGGGTTGACAGGTGGATCCTTGAGTTCAGAGTAGAGGACAGGTATTCATAAGCCCTAAACATCAATTAATACCATGTTCACCTCCCTATCACCCCATCTGAGGGGGTTTACACTAATAAATTTATTAAATATGTTATTTACAAATTTGAGTAAACATTTTTAAGTTTCCCCACAAACTTTTTTGTCAGAAAAAACCTAAAACCTAAATCTTAATACTATAAAACTTAAAAATTAAAAATCAACCTTAATATTTTACTCATATGATGCAACACCCCTACCTCAATAGGTTCTTCTTGACCTCCCGGTCTTTGGATCTTTCTATTTCCTTGAGCCGAAATGACTCCTTAGTTCCCACTAGAACCTTCAATGCATATAGTACCACAGGTCCTTCTTAGAAGTTACGCCTGCGCAAAAAGCACTAGACGCAAGCCCCTACTCCACGTGACCACAGACTTAAACCGAAAAGGTGTTTCGGATTTCGCGACTTTGTGATTTCTATTGTGAGTCCCCACCGGCTCCTTCGATTCTCGAAACCCATAAATGGGTTAACGAGTCCTTAACTCCTCCCTTATGCTTACAATGTATGACCTCTAGTGAAATCTTGGGCTCCACCTCTAAGCACATTAGGATTTCGCGACTTGTGAGTTCACGATGCAACTCTTCTCCCTTCTCCCGAAGTACGAACTCACGACCTCTTTGCTACAAATCAACAGTCATGAACCTTTAGCGATATGACGGTCTAGATTCCTGAACACGACTTCCTCCACACTTCCAACTTCATAAATGTTGAAATTCAAAGCGCCCAAACCAACGACTCTCATTGATTCAAATCTAACGGCTGCTACCTCTCCTGACCTTGTGAGTGTTGAAAGACAATCAACCTTAACCTCTTCGCTAATCCATTGGATCCAATGGTCCACAGAAAATTGGTATTTCTCCCTCTAAGAATTCAACCATTCGTTCAAGTTCTTAGATATTCCTAGCCAAATAACTTGGCATCTTTCCTCCCAAGCTTGGTTTCTGCGAGGTGAGTTCAACCCTCATCCTTCCTTTGAACTTTCCAAAACTTTAACTCTCCTTTGCTTGTTTCTAGCTACAACTCAAGGATTCCAAGGAGTTCTACTCGCACTCCTTGTGACCTTCATGATAATCACTGATTATTTGAACTCTCCAACTCTGTGCACTCCTTGTGACAGTAGCTCTCCAACCACTCACTGGGTTAGAAAAAGTCTAAGACTTCAACCTACCCGTGCACACCTTGCATGACTCTATACTATACTTAAAACTTCTGTTGGTGTAAGAACAACGATATTCCTCCTGAGTTTTCCTGAGATAACTCAGAATCTCGTCAATGCACTACTTGCAGAATTTCACTGCACTCCCTATAGGCATTCTCAGGAAGAGAAACAATTGTAAATTACACTCTCCCTCTCACGGACTTCATACATTCAAGATGAAATCATATGCATAAAGCATTGGAATAAATGCATAACAAAGTATATAAGCAAACTGTAAACATACCATTCAATAGATGCAAATAGTGACCACAAGAACACCATGAAATTGAGTCAAAGCATTCTTATATTAATTCAAGTGCTTCTGTACATGGGTTCAATAACGACAACTATCTGCTCATACAACTTCTACCATCTATGTTCTTCTCTTCTCTCCTATTCTCTTTCTCTACAGCTCTACTCTTCTAACAACTACTAAGAGAATAATGGTACAATACAATACATATGAGGGAGATTTCTAGAGGTTTCCCTTCTAATAATCAAGCTATCTAATCGAATTAAAGCCTATATCTACTTTACATTCATTACACTAAATGATTACAACCAGAAGATGAGAGCAAACGCTCAAGATCTGTGTTACAATCTCCCAACCATAAAAGAAAATATATATTTTCCAGATATTACATTAATGTTTCATCCTTTCAAATTCAAAACGTCCTCAAAACGCACGCTGGTGCATATCCAACTGTCCTTCCTCTTTTGTGCTTGCTTACGATGCTCCTGCATCATACTCCTTTGGCTAAAAAATTCATGGGATCCTATCCATGAGCTCCTGCACCGTCTGTCCATGTTTCTGGATCTCCGCTTCGCCTCCCAGCTAACATCTTCAATTGGGTGTCCCTTCCACTTTACCAAATATTCAAAATACGTCTTCCTTCGGGTCTTCTTGCTAGCTCTCTGATCAATGATCTTTTCCATTTGAGCCTTTTCAACTATAGATAGTTGTTTGACCCACTGAACTTCCTTTTGAGTCTCTGCTCCTCTCACTTCATCTACTCTATAAGGATACATATCTACTACGTTGAATATGGGTGATATGCCCACATCATCTGGCAATTCTATCTCGTAAGAATTTTCCTCAAACTTTCTTAGAATCTTACATGGCCCTATCTTTTTCATCTTCAACTTATTATACGTTCCCCTTGGGAACCTTTCTTTTCTTAGGTGTGCTAAGACTAGATCTCCCACTTCAAACTGAAACTCTCTCCTTTGTTGATTTGCTCTGTGCTTGTATTCCTGATTGGAACTCTGCAACCACTCTTTAATCTTATTGTGGAGCTCTTGCATCTCTACTACAAAGTCTTTTTCTCCAGCACTTTTGAACTCATTCTACTCTAATTCTCTCAACTTAGATACTCCCCTTCGCTACATTCCATACATTATCTAGAGTGGGCTTTGTCCTGTGCTTCTATTAGGTGAGTCATTATATGAAAATTCCACTTGTGGAAGAATCTGATCCCACTGACTATGATGTTTAGCTACTAAACTCCTCAACAAGTCTCCCAAACTTCGATTTACTACCTCAGTTTGTCCATCCGTCTGAGGGTGATATGATGAACTAAAAGATAAATTTTTCCCCAGCTTTTTCCATAGTGTCCTCTAGAAATGACCAACAAATTTGGTGTCTCGATCTGAAACAATACTCTTGGGTAAACCATGAAGTCGAACAAATTCTTTGAAAACCATGTTTGCAATGTGTGTTGCATCACTAGTATTCTGACATGGAATAAAATGTGCCATTTTTGAGAATCTGTCGACTACCAAGAATACAGAATCAAAACCCCTCTGTCTCCTTGGCAGTCCTAACACAAAATCCATGCTGACCACATCCCACAACCTCTCTGGCACTGGCAATGGTTGGTACAATCCTGTATTCTATCTTTTCCCCTTTGTGTGCTAGCAAATTCTACATCTGTTCACAAATTTCTTGACATCCGTCCTCATCCCTGGCCAATAATAAAATTTGTTCAGTTGCACAAATGTTTTATCATGGCCGAAATGTCCAATCAATCCCCCACTATGTTTTTCCTTTAGAAGGTTTTATCTCATAGAACTCTTCGAGATACACAACTATTTTCCTTTGAATAATAATCCATATTGGATCAAATATTCAACCCATTGGCTTCTATCTCTTAGAAAAAGATTCTCACATGCTTCATAAGCATCCTCGAAATCTGAATCATCTCTATACATTTCCTTAATGCTATCAAAACCTAAGGTCTTCACACGAAACTCCTGTAGAATCAAAAATTTCCTTCTCAATGCATCAACAACCTTATTAATAGTTCTAGAAATGTGATTTATAACAAAAGTAAAGTTCTGCATAAATTCAACCCATTTTGCATGTTTTTGGTTCAATTTCTCCTGTCTAGTTATAAACTATAAGGCATGATTGTCTCTATACAAAACAAACTCTTTCGGAACCAAGTAGTGCCTCCATTTATTCAACGCCTGTATGGCTGCATAAAACTCTTTATCATACGTGGAATAATTCCTCTTGGCATCATTCAGCTTCTCACTAAAGTATGCAATTGGTCTATTGTCCTGACTTAAGACTGCACCAATCACAAATCCACTTGCATCATATCTGACTTGAAATGTATTACTAAAATATGGCAGAACCAGAATTGGTTTTCCAATTATCTTCTCCTTTAACAACTTGAAACTTTTCTCTGCTTCCTCTGTCCAATGAAAATATTTATGTCTTTTCTTGACTGTGTCCATCATTGATGCGCTAATCCCACTAAAATTTCTGATGAACTTCCTGTAAAAACTGGCTAGTCCATGGAAGCTTCTGACTTCAAATATATTCCTCAGTAATGGTCATTATTTGATTGATTTTACCTTCTCAGGATCCATATTCAACTCATTCGAAGATATCACAAACCCCAAATAGATGAGTTTTGTCTTCATGAAAGATGACTTCTTTAGATTTATTAATAACTTCTCTTGCTGCAAACTCCTCATTACTATAGTTAAATGTCTCAAGTTTTCTTTCTCGGTCTTACTGAAGATCAGTATATCATCAAGATACACAATTACAAACTTTCCAATGAAATCTTTCAAGACTTCGTTCAACAATCCCATGAAATTACTTGGCACATTCGTCAAACCAAACGACATGACAAGCCATTCATATAGCCCTTCATTCGTCTTGAATGTTGTCTTCCATTCATCACCTTCCCTCATTCTAATATGATGATATCTTCTTTTCAAATCAATTTTTGAAAAAAACTTTGCTCCACTCAAGAAATCCATCAAGTCATCCATCCTGGGTAAAGGAAATCTATACCTGATGGTGATTTTGTTTATAGCCCTCGAGTCTATACAAATTCTCCATCCACCATTCTTCTTTGGAATTAACACTGTTGGTACATCGCATGGACTCAGGATTTCCCTAATTAATAGTTTGTCCATCAAACCCTGGACTTGCTTCTTGAATTCTTCATTCTCTTGTGGTGTAAGTTTGTACGCTGCTTTGTTTGGAAAAATTGCTCCTGGTATAAGGTCAATGTTATGGATTATACTTCTGATGGGTGGCAATGAACAAGGTAAATTGTCCACCACTATATCAACGAAATTATCCAGCATTTCCTGATTTTCCTCAGGTAGATCAACTATTGAGGCATTGGTCAAGATGACTCTAGTTTTCTTCACCACAACGAACTACATGTCTTCTTCTTTCTTGAATTCGTCTAGAAGTTCCTTCCCACTCATGAGAAGTATAGTATTACTTGTTTCTTCTTTCACCTTCTTGTCTTCAATTGGTAACAACATATGTGTTCTACCATTCTTCTCCAAGGTGTATTTGTTATTTCTCCCATCATGAACAACATTTCTATCATATTGCCACGGTCTCCCCAACAAAAGATGATAGACATCCACGAGAATAACATCACATAAATCTCATCTCTATATCCCCCAATCTTATATTCAACTAAACACTATTTAATGACAGTTACCTGATGTCCTTTTTGTAACCACGAGACCTTGTATGGGCTTGGATTTGCAACCGTCTCCAATTCTAGCTTCTCAACCATCTCTGTGGATACTATATTATCTGTGATTCCACTGCCCACAATTACCTTTCATACCCTATCCTTGGTCTTGCAAGTAGTTCTGAACAAACTCTTCCTCTAGACTGGATTCTCTATCTCCTTCTATGGCTTGAAGAGAACTTTCCTCATCATCAAGGATCTTCCAACTTCTGCATCTTCTACCTCAACATTTCGCCTTTGCGCTTTTGAAATGTGAGCTTCACCTCCTCCATCTCTTTCTTTATTGGGACATTCAAAATATTTGTGTGTGATCTTTCCACAGACAAAACACTTTATTTCACCACCTCTGCCTCTTCCTCTTCCTCTTGCTCGAGGAAAATTGTTCCTATCGGCATACTATCCTCCTTGTGAACTTCCTCCCCTTTCTGGGTGAGTATGAGGTTTCTTTTCTTCATCCATGGGCTTTTGTACTCTGTCCTGGGAAATTGCTTTTCCTCTACTATGACTTCTACCTCTGACCCTTTGACCTTACTTTCGGGCCAATTTTACTTCTGCCTTTGAAGCAATTTGATAATAATCTTCTACATTTCTGATTGTCACCATGCTCATCTCATCTTGAATTTCATATCTCAAGCCATTCATGTATCTGGCGAATTTTTCATCATCACTCTCGTGATGACCAGCTCTGATGTTGAGTCTGTAAAATTCCTCAGTGTATTCCTTCATTGCCATCCCTTTCTGTCTCAAATTCTCCATTCTTCGAAATAGATTAATTTGGTAATCTCTGGGTATAAACTTGGCTTTCATATTTGCGACCATCCTATCCTATCTTTTGATTCATTGTTTTCCTTTGCAACGCCTGTCAGCCTGTAGTTCATCCCTCCACAGTGATGCATGCCCTTTCAGTCTAGTGACATCGTGATTTACTTTCTTATCTTCTTAGATATCCTCATAGTCAGAGTATTTATATAGAGCTCTAAACCAATCTAGCAGCTCCTCAATGTCTAAGTTGCCTTCATACATCGGGATGTCCATTTTTTCTCTGGCCCCTATTCTTGCAACAACTTTGAATAGACATTATTTTGCAGCATCTTCGACTACAACTTCTTCTTCAGCTCTAGCTTCGTTTTCTCTTTCAGCCTCACTGATATCTTCAATATCAGTTGTTTGTCTTTGTGTTGTCTCCATAGCATCCAATCAAGCATGAAGTTCTCTCATCTCCCTTTCCACAGATGGATCAAGAATAACTCTCTCTTGACGTCTCCTCGGCGGCATTGTTTCAATCTGTCCATGCATAATTCAAATCACAAATGTCCCTTATCTTCCCTCTATAGAAAACAAAAGTTGTTAGCTCTGATACCACCTAACACAACACCCCTACCTCAGTAGGTTCTTCTTGACCTCCTATTCTTTGGATATTTCTATTTCCTTGAGCCGAAATGGCTCCATTGTTCCCACTGAAACCTTCAATGAATATAGTACCACATGTCCTTATTAGAAGTTACACCTGTGCGAACAGGCACTAGACACAAACCCCTACTCCACGTGACCACCTAGCGTGACCACAGACTTAACCCGAAAAGGTGTTTCAGATTTCGCAACTTTGCGATTTCTATTGTGTGTCCCCACCGAATCCTTCGATTCCTGAAACCCTGAAATGGGTTAACGGGTCTTTAGCTCCTCCCTTATGCTTCCGACGTATGACCTCTAGTCAAATCTTGGGCTCCACCTCTGAGCGCATCGGGATTTCACGACTCATGAGTTCATGATGCAAATATTCTTCCTTCTCCTGAAGTCCGAACTCATGACCTCTTTGCTATAGATCAACGGTCCTGAACCTTTCATGATCTGATGGTCTAGATCATTTCAGGACTTCACGTATCGGGGATTCCTGAAAACGACTTCCTCCACACTTCCGACTTCCAAAATGCCAAAATTCAAAGTTCCCAAACCAATGGCTCTCGTTGATTCAAATATAACGACTACTACCTCTCCTGATCTTGTGAGTGTTAAAAGACACTTAGCCTTAACCTCTCCACTGATCCACTGGATCCAACGGTCCACGAAAAATTGACGTTTCTCCCTCTGAGAATTCAACTGTCCGTTCAAGTTCTTAGAGATTCCTGGCCAAATAACTTGGCGTATTTCCTCCTGAGATTGGTTTCTACGATGTGACTTCGACCCTCATCCTTCCTTTGGACTTTCCAAGAATTTATCTCTCCTAAGCTTGATTCTGGATGGAACTCAAGGATGCCAAGGAATTCTACTCCCACTCCTTGCAACCTTCACGATAATCACTGATTATATACAATCTCCAACAATATGCACTCCTTGTGACAGTAGCTCTTAAACCACTCATTTGGTTAGAAAAATTCTAAGACTTCAACCTACTTGCGCACACCTTGCACAGATATGTACTATACTTGCACTTTTGCTAGTGTAAGAACAACGATATCCCTCCTGATTCTTTCTGAGATAACTCAGAATCTCGTAAATGCACTCCTTGCGGACTTTCACTTCACTCCTTGGAGGAATTATCAGGAAGAGAAACAATTGAAACTTAAACTCTCCCTCTCACAAACTTCATAAATTCAACATGAAATCATATGCATAAAGCATTGAAACAAATGCATAACAGAGTATATAAGAAAACTGTAAACATACCATTCAATAAATGCAAACAGTAACCACAAAAAAACCATGAAATTGAGTCAAATCATTCTTATATTAATTCAAGTTCTTCTGTACATGGGTTCAATAGTGGAAACTATCTTCTCATACAACTTCTACCATCGATGTTCCTCTGTTCTCTCTTATTCTCTTGCCTACAACTCTACTCTTCTAACAACTACTAAGAGAGTAATGGTACAATATAATACATATGAGGGAGATTTCTAGAGTTTTCCCTCCTACTACTCAAGCTATCTAATTGAATTAAATCCTATATCTACTTTACATTCATTACACTAAATGCTTACAACCGACAGATGAGAGAAACCGCTCAAGATCTGCGTTACAATCTACCAACCATAAAAGAAAATATATATTTTGCAAATATTACATTAATGTTTCATCCTTTCAAATTCAAAACGTCCTCAAAACGTGTGTTGGTGCATATCCAGTTGTCGTTCCTCTTTTGTGCTTTCTTACGATGCTCATGCATCATATTCCTCTGGCTGTAAAATTGATGGGCTCTTGTCCATGAGCTCCTACACCGTGTGTCCATGTTTATGGATCTTCGCTTTGCCTTCCCAACTGGCATATTCAATTGGGTGTCCCTTCCACTTTACTAAGTATTCAAAATACATCTTCCTTTGGGTCTTCTTGCTAGATATCTAATCAATGATCTTTTCCATCTATGCCTTTTCAGCTACAGGTAGTTGTTTGACCCACTGAACTTCCTTCTGAGTCTCTTCTCTTCTTGCTTCATATGCTATGTAAGGATACCAATTTGCTACATTGAATATGGGTGATATGCCCACATCATCTGTAAATTCTATCTCATAAGCATTTGCCTCAAACTTTCTTAGAATATTACACGACCCTATCTTTTTCATCTTTAGCTTATTATATGTTCCCCTTGGGAAACTTTCTTTTCTTAGGTGTTCTAAGACTAGATCTCCCACTTTGAACTTAAAAACTCTCCTATGTTGATCTTCTATGTGCTTGTATTCTTGATTGGAACTCTGCAACTACTCTTTAATCTTACCATGGAGCTCTTGCATCTCTGCTACAAATTCTTCCGCTCCAACACTTCTAACCTCATCCTGCTCTAAGTCTCTCAACTCATATACTCCCCTTCGCTGCATTCCATACATTATATGGAATGGGCTCTTTCCTGTGCTTCTATTAGGTGAGTCATTATATGCAAATTCCACTTGTGGTAGAATCTGATCAAACTGACTATGATGCACAGCTACTAGACTCCTCAACAAGTCTCCCAAACTTCAATTTACTACCTCAGTTTGTCCATATGTATGAGGGTGGTATGCTGAGCTAAAAGATAAATTTGTCCCCAACCTTTTCCATAGTGTCCTCCAAAAATGACCAACAAATTTGGTGTCTCAATCTGAAACAATACTCTTGGGTAAACCATTAAGTAGAACAACTTCTTTGAAAAACATGTTCACAATGTGTGTTGCATCATTGGTTTTCTGACATGGAATAGAATGTGCCATTTTTGAGAATTTGTCGACTACAACGAATACAAAATCACAACCACTATGTGTCCTTGGCAGTCCTAACACAAAATCCATGCTTACCACGTCCCATGACCTCCTTGGCATTGGCAATGGTTGGTACAATCCTGTATTCTGTCTTTTCCCCTTTATGTGCTGGCAAATTCTACATCTATTCACAAATTTCTTGACATCCATCCTCATGCCTGGCCAATAATACAAGTTGTTCAATTGCGCAAATGTTTTATCATGGCCGGAATGTCCATCATATCCCCCACTATTTTTTTCCTTTAGAAGGTTTTCTCTCATAGAACTCTTCGGGATACACAATTGATTTCCTTTGAATAATAATCCATCCTGGATCAAATATTCAACCCATTGGCTTCTATCTCTCAGAACAGGATTCTCACATGCTTCATAAGCATCCTTGAAATCTAAATCATCTCTATACATTTCCTTAAGGCTATAAAAACCTAAGGTCTTCACATGAAACTTTTGCAGAATCAAACATTTCCTGCTCAATGCATCAACAACCTTATTAGTCGTTCCAGAAATGTGCTTTATAACAAAAGTAAAGTTATGCATAAATTCAACCCATTTTGCATGTTTCTGGTTCAGTTTCTCCTATCTGGTTATAAATTGTAAGGCCCGGTTGTCGTTATACAAAATAAACTCTTTCAGAACCAAGTAGTGCCTCCATTTCTTCAATGCTTGTATGATTGCATAAAACTCTTTATCATGCGTGGAATAATTCCTCTTGGCATCATTCAACTTCTCACCGAAGTATGCAATTGGTCTATTGTCCTGACTTAAGACTGCTCCAATCATAAATCCACTTGCGTCACATCTGACTTGAAATCTCTTACTAAAATCTGGCAGAACCAGAACTGGTTGTCCAGTTATCTTCTCCTTTAACAACTTGAAATTTTTCTCTGCCTCCTCTATCCAATGAAAATATTTATGTCTTTTCTTGACCATGTCCATCATTAATGCTCTAATCCCACTAAAATTTTGGATGAACTTCCTGTAAAATCTGGCTAGTCTATGGAAGCTTCTGACTTCAAAGATATTCCTTGGTGATGGCCATTCTTTGATCGCTTTTACCTTCTCAGGATCCATCTTCAACTCATTCGAAGAGATCATGAACCCCAAATAGATGAGTCATGTCTTCATGAAAGATGACTTCTTCAGATTTATTAGCAACTTCTCTTGCTGCATCCTCCTCATTACTAGAGTTAATTGTCTCAAGTGTTCTTCCTCGGTCTTACTAAAGATCAATATATCATCAAGATACACAATTACAAACTTTCCAATGAAATCTTTCAAGACTTTGTTCATCAATATCATGAAAGTACTTGGCGCATTCGCCAAACCAAACGTCATGACAATCCATTCATACCGCCCTTCATTCATCTTGAATGTTGTCTTCCATTCATCACCTTACCTCATTCTAATCTAATGATATCCACTTTTCAAATGAATTTTTGAAAAAAACTTTTCTCCACTCAAGCAATCCATCAAGTCATCCATCCTGGGCAAAGGAAATCTATAGTTGATGGTGATTTTTTTTATGGCCCTCGAGTCTCTACAAAATCTCCATCCACCATCCTTCTTTGAACTTAACACTATTGGTATAGCGCATGGACTCAAGCTTTCCCTAATTAACCCTTTGTCCATCAAACCCTAGACTTGCTTCTTGAATTCTTCATTCTCCTGCAACGTCAATCTGTACGTTGCTTTCTTTGGAAAACTCGCTCTTGGTATAAGGCCAATGTGATGGCTTATACTTCTGATGGGTGACAACGAACAAGGTAAATCATCCACCACTATATCAGTGAAATTCTCCATCATTTCCTGAATTTCCTCAGGTAGATCATCTATTGAGTACTAGTCAAGATGACTCTAGGTTTCCTCACCACAATGAACTTCATGTCTTCTTCTTTCATGAATTCATCCAACAGTTCCTTCCCACTCATGTGAAGTACAATATTGCTTGTTTCTTCTTTCACCTTCTTGTCTTCAATTGGTAGCAACATATGTGTTCTACCATTCTTCTCCAAGGTGTATGTGTTCTTTCTCCCATCATGTACAACATTTATGTCATATTTCCATGGTCTCCCCAACAAAAGATGACAAACATCCATGGGAATAACATCACATAAATATCATCTCCATATCCCCCTACTTAAATTCAACTAAACATTGTTTAGTGATAGTTACCTGATGTCATTTTTGTAACCACAAGACCTTGTATGGGCTTGGATGTGCAACCGTCTCCAATTCCAACTTCTGCACCATCTATGTGGATACTAGATTATTCGTGCTTCCACTATCCACAATTACCTTGCATACCCTATCCTTGGTCTTGCAAGCAATTTTGAACAAACTGTTCCTCTGGACTGGATTCTCTATCTCCTTCTATGGCTTCAAGAGAAATTTCCTCATCAACAAGGATCTTCTGCCTGCTGCATCTTTTGCCTCAACATTTCTCCTTTGTGCTTTTGAAATGTGAGATTTTCCTCCTCCATCCCTTTTTCTATTGGGACATTCAAAATATTTGTGTCCGATATTTCCACAGACAAAACACTTCATTTCACCACCTCTGCCTCTTCCTCTTCCTCTTGCTCGAGGAAAAGTGTTCCTATTGGCATACTATCCTCCTTGTGAACTTCCTCCTCTTTCTGGGTGAGTATGAGGTTTTTTTTCTTCATCCTTGGGCTTCTATACTCTGTCCTGGGCAATTTCTTTGCCTGTGATCTAACTTCTACCTCTGCCCCTTTGACCTTTCTTTCGGGCCAATTTTACTTCTGCCTTTGAAGCAATTTGATAAGCATCTTCTACATTCCTGATTGTCACCATGCTCATCTCATATTGAATTTCATATCTCAAGTCATTCATGTATCTGGCGACTTTTTCATTATCACTATCGCGATGACCAGCTCTGATGTTGAGTCTGTAGAATTCCTTAGTGTATTCCTTCACTGTCATCCCTTTCTGTCTCAAATTCTTTATTCTTCGAAATAGATTAATTTGGTAGAAATAGATTAATTTGGTAATATCTGGGTATAAACTTGGCTTTCATCTTTGTGACCATCCTATCCCAGATTTTGATTCGTTGTTTTCCTTTGCAATGCCTGTCAACCTACAGTTCATCCCACCACATTGTTGCATGCCCTTTTAGTCTAGTGACATCGTGCTTTACTTTCTTATCTTCTTCGATATCCTCATATTTGAAGTATTTATCTAGAGCTCTAAACCAATCTAGCAACTCCTCAATGTCTAAGTTGCCTTCATACATCGGTATGTCCATTTTTTCTCTAGCCCCTATTCTTGCAACAACTTTGAATCGACGTTTTTTTTGCAGCATCTTCAGCTACAACTTCTTCTTCGGCTCCAACTTCGTTTTCGCTTTCAGCCTCACTGATATATCTAGTATCAGTTGTTCGTCTTTGTGTTGTATCCATAGCATCCAATCGAGCACAGAATTATCTCATCTGCCTTTCCACGGCTAGATCAGGCATAGCTCTCTCTTGATGTCTCCTCGACGACATTGTTTCAATCTGTCCACACAAAATTCAAATCACAACTATCCCCTATCTTCCCTCTACATAAAACAAAAGTTGTTATCTCTGATACCACCTAACGCAACACCCCTACCTTAGTAGGTTCTACTTGACCTCCCGGTCTTTGGATCTTTCTATTTCCTTGAGCTGAAACGGCTCCTTAGTTCCCACTAGAACCTTCAATGCATATAGTACCATAGGTCCTTCTTAGAAGTTACGCTTGCGCGAACAAGCACTATACGCAAACATATAATCCACATGACCACCTGTCGTGACCACAGAATTAACCCAAAAAGGTGTTTCTGATTTCATGACTTCACGATTTCTATTATGATTCCCCACAGACTCCTTCGATTCTTGAAACCCCGAAATCAGTTAACAGGTCTTTATCTCCTCACTTATGCTTCCAATGCATGACCTCCAGTCAAATCTTGGGCTCCACCTCCGAGTGCATCGGGATTTCGTGACTCACGACCTCTTTGCTACAAATCAATGGTCCTGAACCTTCCACGATCTGACGGTCCAAATCATGTCAAGACTTTGCGTATCGAGGATTCCCGAAAATGACTTCCTCCACACTTCTGACTTCCGAAATGTCAAAATTCAAAGCGCCCAAACCAACGGCTCCCATTGATTCAGATCTAACAGTTGCTACCTCTCCTAAGCTTGCGAGTGTTGAAAGACACTTAGCCTTAACCTCTCCACTAATCCACTAGATCCAATGGTCCATGGAAAATTGATGTTTCTCCCTCTGAGAATTCAACCGTCCTTTCAAGTTCTCAGAGATTCCTGGCCAAATAACTTGGCGTCTTTCCTCTTGAGCTTGGTTTCTGCGAGGTGACTTTGACCCTCATCCTTCCTTTGAACTTTTCAAGACTTTATCTCTCCTGAGCTTGATTCTGGCTGCAACTCAAGGATTCCAAGGAATTCTACTCGCACTCCTTATGACCTTCACGATAATCATCGATTATCTGAATTCTCCAACTCCGCGCACTCCTTGCGATAGTCGCTCTTCAGCCACTCACTAGGTTAGAAAAAGTCTAAGACTTCAACCTGCCTGTGCACACCTTGCATGACTCTGTACTATACTTTCACTTATTCTGGTGTAAGAACAATGGTATCCCTCCTGAGTTTTTCTGAGATAACTCAGAATCTCTTCAATGCACTCCTTGCGGACTTTCATTACACTCCTTGGAGGAATTCTCAAGAAGAGAAACAATTGAAACTTACACTCTCCCTCTTACAGACTTCATACATTCAACATGAAATCATACGCATAAAGCATTGAAACAAATGCATAACCGAGTATATAAGCAAATTGTAAACATATCATTCAGTAGATGCAAACAGTAACCACAACAACACCATGAAATTGAGTCAAAGCATTCTTATATTAATTCAAGTGCTTTTGTACATGGGTTCAATAGCGACAACTATCTGCTTATACAATTTCTACCATCTATGTTCTTCTCTACTCTCCTATTCTCTTGCTCTACAACTCTACTCTTCTAACAACTACTAAGAGAATAATGGTACAATACAATACATACGAGGGAGATTTCTAGAGTCTTCCCTCCTACTACTCAAGCTATCTAATTGAATTAAAGCCTATATATACTTTACATTCATTACACTGAATGCTTACAACCAGCAGATGAGAGCAAACGCTTCAAGATCTGCATTACAATCTCTCAACCATAAAATCAAATATATCTTTTCCAGATATTACATTAATGTTTCATCCTTTCAAATTCAAAACGTCCTCAAAATGCACGCTGATGCATATCCAACTATCCTTCCACTTTTACGTTTACTTACAATGCTCCTGCATCATCATACATAAAGTAAAAATTTAAACTAAAAAACTAATTATTAAAATATCTAATAATTATTAAATAATCTTATATATTATTGACATTACATCAATAAAATCCAACAAAACTAACCCAAATATATGGAATTATTAAAAATAAAATTATTTAAAAAATAATATCTAAAGACAAGTAGTAACTACACTTTCTACACACAACAATCATACCATGCTAGAATTCATCATACAATGTTATTATATCCCATGCAAAGTTTAATTTGTGCATTGTCATATCCATAAAATAGTTATGAACGAATATACAAGTAGTAACTACACTTTCTACACACAACAATCATACCATGCTAGAATTCATCATACAATGTTATTATATCCCATGCAAAGTTTAATTTGTGCATTGTCATATCCATAAAATAGTTATGAACGAATATACAATTTATAGCAAAATACATTTATGATATTTCAATAAATATCACAATTCTTTATTTATAATTCTCTTCATTAGAAACTCATTTAGAATCCTAGCCATTATTTTTACACATGAATATTTTATACATATTAGACCTTTCAACTACAAAATATTACTATTCATACCCACTTTATACATTTTCTTTAAACATATTTCATGAAAAATAATAAAAACTATTCATTGATGAACAACTTCTTAAACATGTTTCACATGTCACCTTTCAATCATAAACATAATAAACATGTTCAAGGAAATACCAATTCGCTACAATACTCATTTCTAGGTATATAAATTTTAAGAGATTTTTCTTGCAGAAGTTTCAAAAGATTAAAATGGTTCAATCCAAAAGTGAACTTAAAAATTGGAAGTATATTTATAATTTAATACTTTCATGAATGATTTTTACACATTTAAATGCAAAAGTTCAATGTAAAATTGAGGAATCACACTTTTTCACAAAATTATCCTCTTGTTTCTTATGGGTCTTGACAAAACAACCATATATGCTCATGGCCTTCCCTAAGGCAACCCATGAGTGCCCATGCATGCGGTTACTACGGATCTTGGTCACCTTTACGCATGTGAACTTTTAAAATAAAGCTTAAACAAAAAATGTTACATGTAAGTACCCAATTTTTAGCTACTTAATATGAATGAGAATGCCCTCACTCGGGAAATGGAATTTCTCATTCTAAATGGTTTAAAGATTTCAATGAAAAATGAAATAGATATTCAAATAAAAAATTGAGTGTTCCTCTAGAATATTTATATACACAAATGAAATCAAAAGAAGAAAATCTTGAATATAAAAACTAATATCTTTAATTGAATATTTATGAATTCCTCTTTGGTTTTGAGCTTTTGCTTCAAGTTTTTCCTCCAATCTTCCACCTTGCCAACAAAGATCATCCCACCATATTTTCACTCTATAATATCCAAAAGATACTTCACCTCTTTTGGAAAAACTATAGAGAATGTCATGAAAGAGTAAGCAAAAGAAAGAATGTGAAGCGAAATAAGATTTCCTTCACCAAATTATGTTGTTCTCAAAGAGCCAATGTGGTTCCTCACTCCAAATAAAAACACGTGTTTATCAAGGTGTGACACAATTTTGATCTCTCTATACTAATAACCCATAGAATTTCAATGATATTTCAACCATCAAAATATTATGAGCTTCTCATGGCCATCCTCACTTTTATTTTATATTGATAATGTATAATACGTAATCATCATGCTTATGGTAGTTTGTAAAAAATATTGTAATTAGTATTTAGGAGAAATATGAAGAGTAATAGGTGATTATCAAGAGTTAATCAAATATCGTGGAAGATAAACCAGAGTTCATTTTTTATTGTATTTATGAACATCTTGTGTTAATGCAAATTCAAGTGAGGAGTTACTCATTCCCTACCCATACTTAGCCTAACAATGGTATCAGAGTGTTTTTTGTTTTGACAAATCTGTGTTATTCTCTCTACCTTAGCTCTTTACGTTCTTCATTGGCTCATAACGTGCCATTGTGGTAAGCGGTTCCCTCTGCTAGGGTTTTTCTATTAGTCTATCATATTTTTTCTTTTCCTTTCGCTCTGTCATTTCTTCTCCATATGTTGGTGTAATTGTTGCTCAAACTTTGCATTTCGAGTTTCCTCCATAATGTGGAATTAGGTATCATATGGTGGGTGATTATTGAGATATCAAGCCAACATTGTTCATGATCCTTCTCTTTCTTGGAGGTCCTAATTCATATTCCTATTTCTGGTTCGAATCTCGTCCTTCTCAAAAATTGTATTATAGTTCTATAGAAATCACACACACACACACACACATAGAAGCAAAGAAACAAGAAAACACAATATCTAGAACAAAAATGATGATCACTCTATAGACATAACATTCACACAATAGACACACCATTTTACATGGCAAAATCATTAGCAGGGAAACATCCACGGGACAATGGGAGATCGATATTATATTTCTCAAACAAAGAGATTACATATGCCTAACAACAGGCTTATGATCCATGACTTTTCCTTGCCTCTACGAGATTACATATTTATATCATATCCTCCACAGTTACAACAAACTGAAATATTAAATACATGAACAACCAAAACTCTATTCTGGGTTGATTTGTTTCAACAATAATCAAAATAATAGGAATTGTATGACTTGTATGAATTTTCCGTAGAGAGATTACAGGAACAGTCTTACCCTATTCATGGATAATTGGTTGTCACCACTCAACAATCTCCACCTTAACAAACATTTACCTGACACCTTTCCCTAGTTTATTCATCACCTTTTCTGCAAGCCAAGAGAAGTTGAACACCACTGCAACTTCTCTAACAATACTAGTTTCATGAACATGTCTGCACAATTTGCTCAATTATGGACCACTCCACCTCCATAAGTTACCTGTCTTACACAATTATGTCTTTTCCCACTTTGATATGTTGGAATGTTGGTCAAATGCGCAACACTTTGACTACCACAAACCACTGTATCCTGTACTTGTCCAAACTCATCCAAAGTATCCTTTCATTCATTAGATACATAACCTGAGGTAGATGTTCTCTTGTGAAAATATCTTGCAAGCTCTGAATCAACATAACCACAGACTAAATCATTGTAACCATTGTAGGTGATACTCGTTTCTCTAAGATACTGAAGCACCCATTCCCAATTCTCTTTACCTGGATTTTCCATGTGTCCACTAACAACCCTAGCTGTTGCATGTGAAATATTTAATCCTGACCATTTCATCGCATACATACTTCCTAGTGTACTATCATATGGTATATGAGACAAAACCTTTTCTTCCTCATAACCATGACACAAACTTGAAGAAAGCTTACAATGGAAATCTAAAATGATATTTATTGGTTTCACAATGTTCACACTGAACCTCATCGGTATCTTCTCCATATAATTTTGTTGTGATAACCACAACTTACCATTATTCCCGTCTTTGTATATTTCTATGCCCAAGATTTGTTTTTCCACTCCTCGATTCTTCATCTAAAATGACTTGTCCAACTGAGCCATGAAGGAATCTAACATCTTGTACTATTTCCTAGGTACCTTTAGGTCATACAATATTGATTCCTCGAGTTTGCAAAAAAATCCCTCTTTTCGATCTTGAACTACTTCTAACTGTTCCTTGTACATATATTTTTGAATGGTGATTTTTTGGGAAGCATGATCCCACAATCTACATCCCTTAACTTCATCACCATAACCAACAGAGATATAAAACTTGCAAAAATTCAAAGATTGAAAGTCTAGAAGTGACTTATGATTTACTAGAACATGCATCTTCTTCTTTCTCATATGGCCCAGTTATTGATGCCATAAACAAGTAGATGCACTTGCTTCTTCATATACCTATGTTTCTTCAGTACTCCCTTCCATCTTGTAAAGGTTCCCAATATTTGTAGCCTTCGTTACCACCAAATTTCCCTTGGACACTTTTAGTGCTCCAGCTCGACCTATATATTTATTATACCCACCAGAATCCAAAGCTCCCAAAGAAATCAAACTCTTTTTAAGTCCCGATACATGCCTAACATTTGCCAACATTCTTACAATATCACCGAACATCTTAATCTTAATGCTCCCAATCCCAATAGTTTTACAAGAAATATCATTTCCCATGAAAACAACACTGTCATCTATAGATGAAAACCAACTTCTATGTGAGCACATGTGATGGGAAGCACCAAAATATAACAACCATTCTTCTTGATATTGTGAGATACTATAGACAGATAAAACTTCATCAACCATACCTGGACCTGATTCAACCGAATTTGCTTCCTTTTTGGATTCATCCTTAGATTCTTTCCTTTTCCAACAATATTTATTGATATGCCCTTCTTTGTTGCAGTACCAACATCTTCCCTTACCCTTTCTACCTTCTGTATTAGACCTATATGTTCCACTTGAATCCTCCCCCCTTTCTATGGACTGACCTCTAGCTGTCATTGCTTCTAGTGTTGAGGTTTCTAAATTAGATCTTCTCCACACCTCCTCAGACAATAGAGCTCCCACAACAGTAACATATTCAATGGTGTTTGTTGTGCTAAACCACATAAATGTGATTAAATGATTCCAAGATTCAAGTATTGAACACAATAGCATGATTGCCTTGTCTTCATCATCGTATTTTACATCCATACTAGTTAATTGACAAATTAGAGTATTGAAAACATTTAAATGATTGGCAATTTTTGTACCTTCTTTAATTTGTAAGCTATGCAACTGCCTCTTTAAGTAGATTCTATTTTTCAAGGACTTTGTCATGTAAAGGATTTCCATTCTTCTCCATAACTCTGCTGTCATCTCCTCTCCAACAATGTTAAAAAAAAATTATCTTCCAAACACAAACGGATGGTACTAAGAGCTCTCGAATCTAGATCTTCCTAGTCCTCCTCTGTCATACATGTCGGTCCCTTTGTCTTTCCCGCTAACTCTTTGTGAAATCCTTTTTGCACCAACAAATCTTGCATCTTCAATTTCCACAACTCGAAGCTAATTTTACTTTTAAACTTCTCCAATTTGAACTTATAACTCAACAACTTCACCATTTGATGCAAAAAACATACACCAGATCCTAGAACAGTCGTTGCAAATTTATAAATGAGACTATAAGATCATATACTTCTTAACAATAACCAATCACTCAACCAAAACCTTGATGCCAATCTTGAAATCACCCTTTTTACATGAGCTTATAATAATCATACAATGGATATTCCCCCTTTTAATGATTCAACCTAAGCTTATAATCTATTTAAAAAAAATACCATAAGTTTATAACCACAAAAAAATGATATGCTTTAATAAATGAACATAAGATTATAAAAAAATAGATAGTGAGATTGTGAGCTTCACTTCCCAAATAGAGGTGGCTTCACCTCTTTTTGACTCCACTTGTCGACTGCAGTGTACTAATGATGTTGTAAATAAATTCCATAGTCTAAAGAGGGATGGAAATGTGTGTTTCCACTGTTTTGTGTATGTACATAATGTGAGTTTTCTTGGTGTGGCTACACAATATTTGGACAAACTTACTTTTTGTGGACTGCATGAAGGAAGTAAAAGAGGATGTGGAAGAAACAATTTCAAAGGTAGGGGGTAGGCATAATCCCTATGAGAAATCCAATATTTAATGTGTCTATTGTGGGAAGAATGGACATTAGTTAAAGACATGTAGGAGAGTATTAAATACAAGCACTTCAATATGCTCATTATATTGCTTCCCATTGCAATCTTGGAGTAGCTAAAGATTTTTTAACACTTCATTTTCTTCTTGGATGATTGACATAGGTGCAACATGACATGTGACCTTTTGAAGAGACTTATTTGAAGATCTCAATGAAAAAGTAGATGACATAGTTTATTTTGCAGATAATCAAGTCTCAAAGCTTCATTGACACCATCAAGATTAAATTCCCTGGATTCTTAGTTTTTTTTTTTCATGATGTGCTCTATCTTCTTGAGTTGTGAAGGAACTTGCTATCTCTTGTGCACATTTGACAACAAGGCCACTCTAGTCATATCTTCGATGGAAAAGTTGAAATAAGGAAGGATTTCCAAAAACATGGTCATCATGATAGGGGTGGAAGATGGAAGATCGTTGAAGTTGAAAGGGATATCTTCAAATGCAAAGAATTCATTGCACCTCTCTCACCATGATGAAGGTACAATTTCATCTAGTCTCTTATGGCATACTAGATTTGGTCACATTAATTATGAAAATCTTCATATATTGAAAAATAATGGTGTTTCTGGTTTTCCTACTATTGAATCCCATGAATTTGAAGAAATGTGATGCTTGTATCTTTGGAAAGAATATAAAACAACATTTTCATGATTCCACTTCTAGAGCATGTAGAAAACTTAGATTGATACATTTTGATTTGTGTGGCTCCATGCATGTTTCATCTGGTAATGACAATAGATATATCATGAATTTTATTGTTGATTACACTAGGTTGTGTTAGGTGTATTTTGAAACTTAAAAAAAATTTCATGTATGGATCCAAAATGAAGCCCAGTCTCATATTGGATCTCTTCATGTTGATAATGGAATGTAATATACATCAAATGAATTTGAAATCTACCTCTTCCAACATGGGATCAAGCATCAAACCAATGTTCCATAAAATCCTCAATAGAATGGTGTAGCTGAAAGAATGGACATGACTCTTTTAAATATGGTTCACTCCATGATGTTTTTCAAAAATCTAAATTAATTTTTTATTATGATGTAATTCTATGTGCAGTTTATGTGAAAAACATGTGTCCATCTCATGCTCTTGGAAATAAGACTTCTCATGAAATGTGACATGGCCACATTCCTTTGGTGAGGCATCTCAGGGTCTTTGGTTCCACCTTCTATGCCTTAATTCCTAAAGAGAAAAGAAACACGCTTGATGCAAGGAGTCAAAATTACATCTTATTTGGGTACTCAAACACCACCAAGTCATATAATCTTTATAATGAGATAAAAAATAAATTCATTATTTCCAGAATGACAAAATTGTTCAGAGGCATCTTGATCATCTAGATAAATTCACTCATGTAAAGTCATATCACGAATTTGATGATGAGATCTCACATATTGAAGGGGGGGGTCCCTATCTTGGATCAATATATGGAACCTCCTTTTGAAGAACCATCTCGCACTCATGAAGAATTTCCATCCACTTCATCAGAACTTGAAGTTCATTTGGATGATGTGATTGAGAGGATTGAAAGGTTGAGTCTTGATGAGAATTAAGCACCATCTAAATCATTTGAGAAACCTATACCATATCAGAAAGGTCCACCAAAGTGGGTCATAAAGACACTTGAAAGTGTTCATCTCGATGAGGTCAGAAAGATAAGAATCATAAATTCAACCAGACAAAATGAAGTGATGTAGATAATTCAAATTCAGGCAATGTAGATGATATGGATGTTTCATATGATTTTGATTTGAATTTATCTACTAAATTTGAACTAATTTCCTTTGAAGAAGACACTTCTCATGATGACTGGAAATAAGTCATGCAGAAGGAGTATGATGCTCTCATCAAGATTGGGACATGGAAGTTGGTGGACCCTCCATTTGGAACCAAACCAATTAGCTACAAGTGGGTCTTCTAGAAGAAGTACAAATCATATGGCTCACTTAAAAAGAACAAAGAGAGACTCATGGAAAAAGGATTTTTACAAAAATAAGGTGATTATGAGGAGATCCCCTCCCCAAACAAAATGGGATACCATTTGTACTCTATTTTCCTTGGCAGCACCAAATGGATGGAAAGTTCATCAAATGGATGTGAAGACTAATTTCTCAAATGGAGACTTGAAAGAGAATGTCCTCATGTCTTATCCAAAAGGTTTTGTTGTGAAGGGACAAGAAAACTAAGTATGCA
Organism: Picea engelmannii; assembly: GCA_009831015.1. Lineage (NCBI taxonomy): Eukaryota > Viridiplantae > Streptophyta > Pinopsida > Pinales > Pinaceae > Picea > Picea engelmannii. The sequence goes on from ML810986.1 coordinate 125,735, forward strand.
AGCTCATTAAATCTTTATATGTATTGAAACAAGCACCACAATCTCGATATGAAAAGTTAACCGAGCATCTTATAAAACTGAATTTCAAGAACTTTAATCTTGATGATGCAACTCTGTTTTTCATGAAAGTTGGAAAAATTGTGGTATATCTTGTAGTGTATGTAAATGATCTGTTGACAACAAAGAACAATGATGCAGGAGCATCGCCTTCAAAGTAAAAAACACAAGCGTGGAGGTAGAAGAATGACATCTCAGTAATGATAGAGTTTCAAATCAATCATTTAACTCATAATTTAATTGGTTGTTGAGATATTTTTGAATACAACATTTTAAAATGTAACTTTTTTGTAAAGTCTTGAAGGACTGTAAGAAATTGCAAATATGGAGTGTCGAATCTATCTCACAATAACTAGTAGTTATTGTAATATGGCAGAGTAGGTAATAGCTTTGAATTTGAAATGATAGATTTCAGAATAGGACGAGAGAGCTCGTGGAGCGGTCCTTAGATAGTTTTTCAGTAGTGTATTGTAACATATAGAATGTATGAGACATAATAGAGAGATCAGTAGAGAAGAGTAGAGTAGTAGAAACACTATGTATTTTTTTTTTTCATGAATGAATAGAGCAGACATAAATTGTCCCAAATCCTTGGACTATGTTCATTTCATGTGTGATTGAATGAATGTTATTCCGTGTGTATGATTTGTTACAGTTCATTTCATGTATGAGTGTTCGAGAGATTAACTGTATGAGTTAGTGACGAAGCTGGTTGAGTTTCAATCGTTTCTCTTCTGATACTTGTATGCAAGGTGTGCATCTTGAATGCAAGGAGTGAGTCGATTGACTCTCGGATTGACTCAGAGAACTGTAGAGAGAGAATCAGAGAAACTCGGACCAGGTGCAAGGTGTGCACAATGTCAAGAGGCCAACAAGCTTTGAAGAACTAGCGCAAAAGAACGCTAGGTGGGAGAGAAGCATTTTATTTTCAAGAAAATCCTTCGAACTGAGTTATTCGAAATCCCAAGAACGCAAAGTGTGCATGGGAGATCAAAATACTTTTAAGGATATAAACTCAGAAGAGATAACACTTTTCACGAGTGTTGACGAGGTCCCAGAGGTGGATTCATCAGGGAATAAAGGTTTGGAACCTTTGAAGGTGGAGAGATATCATAAGCTCAGGAGGAAGAACGACTATGATCGTTGGATCACAGGGAAGAAAATCGACAGCCGTCGGATTAGAAGAAGTGCACGAACCTTATCACTTCGCGTACAAAGGAGAAAGACTACTGAGGTTGAAACTTGAGATTTCCGGAGTCTGGAGACCTGGAATATAATTTCGACCATCTGATCAGTGGGATAGATCTGAGCCGTCAGATCACTGGAGGTGAAAACCAAGCATCAGATTACCAGGAGGAATCACAGTCGTTGGTTACTGGGATATCAGAAGGGAGAGAATCTTGAAATTTGAGATTTCTGAAGCCCGGAGTGCCGGAACGCCGAGGTGGGATCTCAACCGTCCGATTGATCAAGTGTGAGCCGTCAAATATCATGTGAACACAAGGATTCAAGTTGAGACTTGAAATACCCAAAGCGTGGATAGCCGAAGGGCCGCGAGTCATTGATTTGTGAGGAGACACTTGTCAGTAGATTTTGTACTCCAGGAAAAGTTGAAGTAAGTTTTTAGTTTGATAATTGAAAATGTTGGAGCACGGAGACTCGAAGTCCCGGAATAAGATTTGGGTCGTTGGATTCAGAGGACACGTGGTGAGAGATCAACATTTTGCTGACTCGCAACTTGGGAAAGTCAAATGGCAGAGTAGTAAGGATTCGTGAACCCGAGTTCGTGATTTGGTCGTAGCCATCGATCGATGAAGGAGCATGGACCATTGATTCGCCGAGGGAGATATCGGGGAATCAGACATTGGGATAAGAGAGGTGAGTGATCCTCCAACTTCGTGAAACATGAAAATCTCGATAAGTGCTTGAGGTTGAACCCTAGGTCACAGGCAGAGGTCATATGGAGGGAGAAGCTAGAAAGTGCTAAGCCCTGTCGGAATTTTAGAGATCGAGAGGGTCGAGGTGACTCACACGCAAAGGTTCGATATGGGATTTCACGACGCGCCTTTTGATTTGGCTTGTGGTCATAGGTAGTGGTCACATGGAGAAGGATAAGGGAGGAGCTAGCAAGTGCTAAGCCCTTGTCGAAATTTCGGAGGTCGGGAGAGTCGGGGTGACTCGCATAGAAAACACCCGATACACAAAATCGAGAAACACCTTTTGAGAGGCGTGCAGTCACAGTTGGTGTTCACGTGGAGGGAAGTCGCGCCCTGTGCCTATTCGCATGGGTGCAGTTCATAGAGGACCTATGGATTTTTTTAGTAGAGGTTTCAACAGGGACCCGAAAGAGCTAATCCAGCTCAGTTTAGTGAAGATCCAGTGACCGAGAGGTCGACAGACCCTGCTGAGGTAGGGGGTTGCATCAGGTGGTATCAGAGCTCATTTTGAGTTTTTTTGCAGACAACAGAAAAAAGGAGAAAGGAGGAAAGTTGGTATCATTTGTGGTATCAAAGAAATTTTGAATTTTTGTTGTAGGTGACACAATGAAATCATGCCACCCAAAATGCGCAAAGTGAATGCATAAATGGAAGAAGAAATGAGGTGACTCTGAATGAGATTGGACGCCATGGAGACATCATAGAGAAGAGCACTAGACGCTCGTGATTTCAGTGAATCTAAGAGCGAAGAATAAGTAGAGGGCGAGGAAAATGTAGCAGAGGATGTTGCACAAGATCGCTTGATAAAAGTTGTTTCGAAGATAGGAGCCAAATCCAGGATAGAGGTACCTATGTACGAAGGAAATTTAGAATTTGAAGAATTGTTAGACTGGGTACGTGCTACGGAAAAATACTTTGATTACAAAGATATCGAAGAAGACAAGATGGTAAAGCATGTAGTGACAAGACTTAAAGACCATGAAGTGTTATGGTGGGATGAACTGCAAGCCGAACGCAAGATAAATGGTAAGCATAAAATTAAAAACTAGGATAGGATGGTAGCTAAGTTGAAAGAAAAATTTATCCCAAAGGATTACCAAATCAATATTTACAAAAGATTGCAGAACCTGAAACAGAGGGGTTTATCAGTGAAGGAGTACACTGAAGAATTTTACCGACTGAACATCAGGGTTGGACAGAAAGAGAATGAAGATGAAAAGACAACTAGATATATCAATAGGATGAGATATGAAATACAAGAGGAGATCAACATGATGTCTGCCAGTAAAGTTGAGGATGCCTATCAAGAAGCCTTGAAAGCTGAGGAAAAATTGGCCAGGAAGCAAAGCCAACGAAGCAAAGGTGGAAATTCAAGCAAAGGCAAGGGAACCAACAGAGAGAAGTTCCAGAAGTTGAAGCCTGAAGATGACAAACAACATAGTCATCATGAGAAGGGTGAAATTTCTAAAGAAGGATAGCATGGTGGAAGAAGTTCTTTTTCCAGAGGTAGAGGAAGAGGAAGAGCCATAGGAGACGTAGGTAAATGCTATACCTATGGAAAAGAAGGACAAAAATCTTAGGAATGTCCCGACAGAAAAAGAGAAGGCGGAGAAGCACACATTGTTGAAGCACAGAAAGATGTGGAAGAAGAAGCAGCAGAAGGAGGAATAAACCTCATGATGAGGAAAATTCTTCTTAAACCAGAAAAGGAACCAGAGGAACCAGTTCAATGAACAAGCCTATTCAGAACTACTTGCAAGTCACAAGACAAAGTTTGCAAGGTGATCATAGACAGTGGGAACACTGCCAATCTAGTATCCATAGAGATGGTGGATAAGTTGGAATTGAAGACAATTGCACATCTAAATCCATACAAGGTATCGTGGTTGCAGAGAGGACATCAAGTAATGGTAAGTCAACAATGCCAAGTTGAATTCAAAATAGGAGGTTATAGGGATGAAATATTGTGCGATGTAATTCCTATGGATGTCTGTCATATTTTATTGGAGAGTCTGTGGAAGTATGATTGAAAGGTTATTCATGATGGAAGGAAGAATACCTATACCCTAGAAAAGCATAGTAGGACACATATGTTTTTGCCCATAAAATACAAAGAGAAAAAGACATAAGCTAGTTCAAGCATACTTCTCATGAGTGGGAAGGAGATCTTGAATGAAATAAAAAAGGAGAAATAAATGCAGTTTGATGTAGTGAGGAAGCCTAGAGTTATCCTTATGAATACTTCTGTAGAAGACTTATCTATAGAAATCCAAGAACTATTAGAAAAATTTGTTGATATAGTTGTGGATGAGTTACCAAACTTATTTCCACCCATCAGGAGTATAAGCCATCATATTGACCTTATTCCAGGAGCTAGTTTACCAAACAAAGCAGCTTATAGGTTGATGCCTAAAGAGAATGAGGAAGTCAAAAGTCAAGTCCAGGAGTTGTTGGATAAAGGTTTAGTTAGGGAAATCCTAAGCCCATGCACAGTACCGACTGTATTAAGCCCAAAGAAAGATGGAGGTTGGAGGATGTGTACAGATTCTCGAGCCATCAACAAGATAACCATTAGATATAGATTTCCTTTACCGAGGATGGATGATTTGATGGACTGTTTGAGTGGGGAAAGATATTTTTCTAATATAGACTTGAAGATAAGATATCATCAAATACGAGTGAGAGAGGGAGATGAATGGAAAACATCATTCAAGACAAATGGAGGATTGTTTGAATGGCTGGTCATGTCGTTTGGGTTGACAAATGCACCAAGCACATTTACAAGGTTAATGAATGAAGTGTTGAAATACTTCATAGGAAAATTTTTCATGGTATATCTGGATGACATACTAATCTTCAACAAGACAAAGGGGGAACACTTAAGACATTTGACATCAGTGATGGAAAGGTTGCAGCAAGAGAAATTGTTGATAAATATGAATAAGAGTTATTTTATGAAGAAGGAGCTCATATATTTGGGTTTCGTGATCTCTTCAAATGAATTGAGGATGGACCCAGAAAAAGTGAGAGTGATCAGAGAATGGTCGTCATCGAGCAACATATTTGAGGTAAGAAGTTTTCATGGGTTAGCAAGATTTTATAGAAAATTCATCAGAAATTTCAGTGGCATATGTGCACCCATGCTGGACACTGTGAAGAATAAACACAAGTCCTTCAGTTATATAGAGGAAGCTGAAAGAAGTTTCAAAGTGTTGAAGGAGAAAATCACAGAGAAGCCAATTCTGGTCTTGCTAGATTTTGGAAAAATATTTCAGGTGAGATGCGACACAAGTGGATTAGCTATTGGAGCATCCTGAGTTGGGACAATAGGCTAGTTGCTTATTTCAGTGAGAAACTGAATGATGCCAAGAAAACATATTCCACATATGAAAAGGAATCTTATGCGGTGATTCAAGCTTTGAAAAAATTGAGACATTATCTAATTCCTAAAGAATTTGTCTTGTACAATGATAATCATGCTTTGTAGTTTATTACTAGGCAAGAAAAGTTGAATCAGAAACATGCAAAATGGGTAGAATTTATGTAGAATTTTACTTTTGTTATTAAGCACATGGCTGGAACTGCTAACAAAGTTGCAGATGCTTTGAGTAGAAGGAGTTTGATTGTACATGAATTCCAGGTGGAGACCTTGGGGTTCGAACACCTCAAGGAGATGTATAAAGAAGATGCAGATTTCAAAGAAGCTTACGAGGCATGCAATAATCATTTATTGGGAGACAAAAGACCATGGATTGAATATTTGATCTAGGATGAATTACTATTCAAAGGGAGCCAATTATGCATTCTGAAATGCTCAATGAGAGACAACCTATTGAAAGAGAAACACAACAGAGATTTAGCTAGACACTTTGGTCATGATAAGACATTTGCACAGCTGAATAATTTGTATTGTTGGCCAAACATGAGAGAAGAAGTGAAAAATTTTGTGAACAAATGCATAATTTGTCAGTATGCAAAAGGAAAAAAACAAAACACTGTCTTGTATCAACCATTACCAATTCCAGAAAGGTCATGGGATTCAATCAGTATGGATTTTGTTTTGGGATTGCCTAAAACTCAAAAAGGGAGTGATTCCATATTTTTTGTGGTGGACAGATTTAAAAAAATGGCACATTTCATACCATGCCAGAAGACAAGTGATGCCACACACATCGTCAATTTGTTTTTCAGAGAGGCCGTGAGACTACATGGATTGCCGAGGAGCATAGTTTCAGACAGAGACACCAAATTTGTAGGAAACTTTTGGAGGACTCTATGGAAGAGGCTAGAAACGAACTTGTCCTTTAGTTCAACATATCACCCTCAGACAGATGTACAAACTCAAGTAGTAAACAAGAGTCTTGGAAACTTGTTGAGAAGTTTAGTCACTGAGCAAGGTTGACAATGGGATTAGATTCTGGCACAAGCATAATTTGCATTCAACAATTCAGTGAACAGGAGCACAGGAAAAAGTCCATTTGAAAATGTGTATGGTATATGACCAAGAGGGATTACAGAGTTGAGAGATTTGAATCAAGATGAGTTCAGAAGTGCTGGAGCTGAGGATTTTGCAACAAAAATGCAGAAACTCCATGACAGAGTCAGAGAGAAGCTACATGACAATAGTCAGAAATACAAGAGCAGAGTTGATCAAAAGAGAAGAGAAGTTCAATTCGAAGTTGGAGATGAAGTTTTAGCTCATTTGAGAAAAGAGAGATTCCCAAGGGGAACGTACAACAAGTTAAATATGAAAAATATAGGACCATGTGCTTATGAGATTGGGTTTCTAGACAATGTTGGGATATCACTGATATTTAATGTTGCGGACCTGTATCCTTATAGGAAATATGAAGCAGGAGAATCAGATGATCAGAAATAAATTCAGTGGGAAGAGAAATTGCCCACAGCAAAAAAACCTCACATGGAGAAAATTATTGAACAGAGGGATGGAAAGAAAACTAGGAGGAAGACATATCCTGAGTACTTAGTGAAGTGGAAAGATCATCCAATGCAAGATGCAAGTTGGGACACAAAACCTGATATTTTGAAGCATGGAAAAATAGTGCAGGAGCTCATGGACAGGTGTCCACGGAATTTTTTTAACCAGGGGAGTGTGATGTAGGAGCATCGCCTTCAAAGTCAACAGTGCACGCATGGAGGCAGAAGAATGACATCTCAGCAATGACAGAGTTTCAAATCAAGCATTTAACTTAGAATTTAATCGGTTGTTGAGATATTTTTGAATACAACATTTTAAAATGTAACTTGTTTTTAAAGTCTTGAAGGACTGTAATAAATTGCAAATATGGAGTGTCGACTCTATCTGGAAATAACTAGTAGTTATTGTAATAGAACAAAGTAGGTAATATCTTTGAATTTGAAAGAATAGATTTCAGAACAGGACGAGAGAGATCGTGGAGCGGTCCTTAGATAGTTTTTCAATAGTGTATTGTAACATATAGAATGTATGCGACAAAATAGAGAGATCAGTAGCACAGAGTAGAGTAGCATAAACACCATGTATTTTGTTTTTCATGAATGAATAGAGCAGACATAAATTGTCTCAAATCCTTGGACTGTGTTCATTTCATATGTGATTGAATGAATGTTATTCTATGTGTATGATTTGTTACAGTTCATTTCATGTATGAGTGTTCGAGAGATTAACTGTATGAGTTCGTGACGAAGCTGGTTGAGTTTCAATCGTTTCTTTTCTGATACTTGTATGCAAGGTGTGCATATCGAATGCAAGGAGTGCATCAATTGAGTCTCGGATTGACTCAGAGAAGTGCAGAGAAACTCAGACCAGGTGCAAGGTGTGCACAACGTCAAGAGGCCAACAAGCTTCGAAGAACCAGCGCAGAAGAATGTTAGATGGGCGAGAAGCATTTTATTTTCAAGAAAATCCTTCGAACTGAGTTATTTGAAATCTCGAGAACGCAAAGTGTGCGTGGGAGATGAAAATCCTTTTAAGGATAGAATCTCAAAAGAGATAACACATTTCACAAGTGTTGATGAGGTCCCAGAGGTAGATTCATCAGGGAACAAAGGTTTGGAACCTTTGAAGGCAGATGAATATTCCAAGGTGAAGAGATATTAGAAGCTCAGGAGGAAGAACGACTGTGATTGTCGGATCACAGGGAAGAAAATCGACAGTCGTCGGATTAGAAGAAATGCATGAACCTTATCACTTTGCGTACAGAGGAGAAAGGCTACTGAGGTTGAAACTTGGGATTTCCGGAGTCTGGAGACCCAGAATAGAATTTTGACCATCCGATCAGTGGGATAGATCTAAGCCCTCAGATCACTGGAGGCAAAGACCAAGCGTCGGATTACAAAGAGGAATCACATTCGTTGGTTGCTGGAAGCTCAGAAGGGAGAGCGTCTTGAAACTTGAGATTTCTAAAGCCTGGAGTGTCGGAACGTCCAGGTGAGATCTCAGCCGTTCGATTGATCAAGTGTGAGCAGTCAAATATCACAGGTGCACAAGGAGTCAAGTTGATACTTGAAATACCTAGAGCACGGACAAACGAAGGACCGTGAGTCGTTGATCTATGAGGAGACACTTGTCAGCAGATCTCGTACTTCGGGAAAATCTGAAGTAAGTTTTCAGTTTGAGAATTGAAAACGCCTGAGCATGGAGACCTGAAGTCCCGAAATAAGATTTGGGTTGTTGGATTCAGAGGACACATGGTGAGAGATCAACATTTCGTTGACTCGCAACTCGAGAAAGTCAAAGGGCAGAGTCATAAGGATTCACGAACCTGAGCTCGCAATTTGATCGTAGCCATTGATCGAGCAAGGAGCATGGACCGTTGATTCACCTAGGGAGATATCGGGGAATCAGACATCGGGAGAAGATAGGTGAGTGATCCCCCAACTTCACGAAAACGCGAAATCTTGATAAGTGCTTGAGGTTGAAAATCGGGTCACAGGCGGAGGTCATATGGAGGGAAAGTGCTAAGCCTTGTCGGAATTTCAGATATCGGGAGGGTCAAGGTGACTCACACACAAAGGTCCGATACGGGATTTCACGACGCGCCTTTTGATTTGGTTTGTGGTCACAAGTATTGGCCACGTGGAGAAGGATAAGGGAGGAGCTAGCAAGTGTTAAGCTCCTGTCGGAATTTCGAAGGTCGAGAGAGTCGGGGTGACTCGCGTACAAAACACCAATACACGAAATTGCGAAATGCCTTTTGAGAGGCGTGCAATCACAATTGGTGGTTGCGTGGAGGGAACTTGCACCTAGTGCATGTTCGCGTGGGTGTTGTTCATAGAGGACTTGTGGATTTGTTTTGTAGAGGTTCCAGTAGGGACCCGAAAGAGCTAATCCAACTCAGTTTAGTGAAGATCCAGTGACCAAGAGGTCGACAGACCCTACTGAGGTAGGGGGGTTGCATTAAACAATGCAAGATATATTTCATCCATAAAGAAAGAGTTGAAGAAAGGCTTTGAGATGACAAACTTGAGACATCTTCACTACTAGTTTGGCATTGAAGTGATGCAAAATCCAAAGAACATATTTATCTTCCAAAAGAAGTACATTGGAGAATTTTTGAACACATTTGGCATGGTTGAGTGTAACCATGTCTCTACTCCAATGGAATAACATTTGAAGCTCACATCAAAAGAAGAAAATTGATTTAAGGATGAAACCACGTACAAACAACTTGTGGGAAGACTTATCTACCTTAGCACCACCAGACTAGATATTTCATTTTTTGTTGGGATTGTTTCTAGGTTCATGCAAAAACCTTGTGAAGGACATTGGTATACTACAAAAAGAGTTCAAAAATATTTTAAGGGAACTCAATATTTTGGACTCAAATACTATAAAGTGGATGAATTCAACCTAATTGTATATTCTGATTCGAAATTTGATGGGGACAAAGAAAAAAGAGTGTAAAATTCATGTTATCTCATGAGTCTTGGATTAGCAATTGTCTCCTAGACATCACACAAACAATCAATTCTAGTAGTTTCCATAATAGAGAAAGAATGTTTCAAAGTTGCAGAAGCAACAAAGGAGATTGTGTGGCTCAAGAAAATACTTGAATATCTGTAGGAGAAACAAATGAATACGACTCCTCTTTTGGTTGACAATATTTCTACAATCAATTTGGCCAAGAATCCTATATTCCATGATCAAACTAAGCACATTAACACAAAGTATCACTTAATTCTATATCATGTAGAGGCCAAGACTATTCACTTGAGATATTGTTCCACAAATGAGAAAATTTAGACATCTTCACCAAAGTGCTTGGAAGAGAAAAGTTTGAAAAGTTCAAAATGATGCTTAGACTCACAAACACCCCTTTGGATTAAGGGGGGGGAATGTTGAATACCTAATCCTCATGATTATGGTAGCTTGTAAATAATTTTGTAAATAGCATTTAACAAAAATATGAAGAATCGTAGGTGATTATGAAGAGTCATTCAAACCTCTTCGAAAATGAAACCAAAAATAAATTTGTATTGTATTTATGATAATCTCATGTTAATGCAAATTGCGGAGTTACTTATTCCCTACCCATACTTCCCTACCCACCTAAAAGTACCACATGTTTCTCATGCATAATTCTTTAATTTAAAATTATGATTTAATATGCCTTTTACTTTTACTGACCTACTTCTCAGGTACCTTTTTCTCCTTTCCTTTCCTTTTTTAAGTTAAATTCACATGGGTATGTGCATATAATAATTTCCTTTTTAATAAATAAAAGTATTTAAACAAAAGTGTGTTTACTTTAATTTACATGTTTCTAGTTCATACTTGTTTTATTTTTCTCTATTTTTCGGTACTTTTGTACATTAAAACCAAGTCTATTGTGCTCATGAATTTTCTTTCTATTTAAATGGATGCACTTTTATTTATAAGAACAAGTGTTGTATGGCAGCGCAGTCCCTACAAGGCTAGAAAATAGCATTAAAAAATATTAGAATTTCTAGATTACATAACACTATATCTCTGTTGGAATTTCTAGATTGTATAGCACTTTATCTCATCAGATGAAGATATATCCATCAATTTCTAGATTGAATAACACTTTATTTCAGATTTCATAGCGAAATAGACATGTATAACATATATGCTTATGATCTTTATTAGGAAGCAAGCCAGGTTCTTTTGGATACGAAATATTGCAGACTGTAGCAAGTGTTGTGATTTTACTGAGTTTTGCTTTTATTTATGATAACATTTTCTACATGCTCTATGTTTACAATTTCTTATAATTACATCTATTCAACACCAACCGTATTCGGCATCACCCAGACCCAAACATTGATGGTTTTCTATAAGAATATTTTCACTAGCTAAAATCTAACAATTTTTCCATTTGGTACTGATCAGGATCGTGCAATGCATTGTCATGAGGAACATTCTCAGCAACACCTTTGTTTATACCAATGGTCTCATTAGCAGGTTTCCATCCACGTACCAGTTTCGCAATGAAGTTGTCGATGAAGTATCTACAGATGGATATCAAAATGAATATTCAGAGGAGGTACATGAAACAACATTCTTTCTTGTCTCCTGGTGTGCACATGACAGATGTTGGAAGGGCAACAAGCTTTATACCCTGAATAAGGCAACCAAATAAACATGCTATTCTTGAGCATATTTACAAGTAAAAAGTAATCAAAAAATTACATAAATTCCAAGTAAATAAAAATGAAAATTACATGAATATTTAGAGGAAATGAAACAACATTTTTTTTGTCTCCTGGTCTGGGCATGACAGATGTTGCGGGTTGGGTGAAATCTGTAAACTATTTATACCCATCACATTGAGGGGAAGGATGCAACAAAAGCTTCTTTGCAGACAATCTTTGAGATGTTGCAACCAGACAATTTTCGATGAATTGAATGCTCTTGCTTGTGGGTCTTTTATTTTATTCAGGGCAGTGAGCTTTATACCCTGAAGAAGGACGCCAAGTGATCATGTGATTGACAAGACATGCAGTTTATTTATAAAAGGAAAATATTTCAATATTGAGAATATCATAGCTACTGCAAATCTTTTGTGCATTTTGTAGTTGCTTTTAAGAGAGAGAGAGAGATTGTAAAATGGATCTGGGTTAGAACCAAAAGGAGCATAAGAGAAACGTTAAAGTGGAAAAGGAGGTGGAGAAATGGTTAGAAACCAGTAGATGTGAAAGTTGCTTGGGATGAAGATGAGACCAAGTATCCAAAGAGCATGAATTAGGTGGTTGAGTCAAGATTTGGCACTAATCCGATAATATTCAAGTGAGATATCATTAAAATTCAAAAGAGCTAACGAAATCAAATAGAGATTCAGAGAGGCCTTACAAAGAGGAAGAGAGAAATATCAATAAGATAGGAAAGGCACTGTTAGGTCGTACTTCTGAATCGTAGCATCAATAGTGCTTAGTTTAGCTCAAATGAATTCTTATCTCCCATGACATGTTCTTATGGAAATTATAGCATTGAAAGTCTAGCTAAAGTTACTCAAGGTCAAAATGGCGCAGTCAAAGAAGCAGATCCATATGGAAAGCTATAGTTTGAGTTCTGAAAAGTTGATCAGAGCATGTGAGTGTTTCGATATAAGGCTCCTTATTATAAGTTGTTGTTACTCTGCCATTGCGGGGCCGACCATTGCAAGAATAGAATAATCCATTCTGATCAAGTTTCAGAAAGGTCGGACTGAATCTATGTCCCATTACTATAAAATTCTTCTAAACATAATATAAGGATTTTAATAAATCAAAAGGAAAGTTCCAAGCCTTGATGTACATAGGATTGTTCTTTCATTGTTTAAAAACATAACTGTATTTTCATGCCAAGAGCGAATAATCTTTTTAAAGTTTTCCAATTACAACAACAGAACTTGACAGAGAATAATAATACCTGTTTGCATGCATTCTCATGTGTATTGTAATATCTGGATCAGGACCACCATTTAGAGCCCAATTCACAGCTTCTTCCACAACATGGCTAGGCAAAATGATGACTTTCATCAGCTCACGAAATAAATTAGCCTGGAACTTGGTAGTCTTGGATTTCCAAGCAACCTTAAAGCATCATCTTTCATGCCAGGATGTATATTCTTCAAGAAAAACTAAATTGCAGTAGTATCTGTGGTACCCTGGAACCTGAGACATGAATAATAGGTTGAATAGTATCATCAATGCCTTACTTCAGATGGAAAAAACAGATATATAGACAAACCAAAGAATTCATGGTTTTGCTGTCAGGTGGAAAGCACATATATATTCAAAACATGCCACAGACCTTGCCAAACAATAGGCTCTTTCCATTC
>ML810987.1:8669-22431 GCA_009831015.1 Picea engelmannii
TGGTGTCTGTCTCTGCCTGTAGCCTTTGTTGTCCGCCTCCTGTTCGGGGCTTTGCTTCTTGTCGTTGTTATGCCATGTCGGGTCGTCTGGATTGTGACCGTCTTACTTGCGTCCTGTTGGTTCAAGGTTGACATAGAGTCTAGGGGGATGTTTCTTCTGCACACGCGCACACACTGTAACAAAAAAAAAAAAATTCACCAGTTGACCGAGTAGTCTTCCTTAGCTAGGAGGGTTCTTACAAGAAGCCATCGTCACCATGAGGTATGTTAGTCCTTCTTTCATGTAAAGTGTTGTGCTTAATTTTTTAGGCATATAGATGAGGATATTTGGTTGAAGTTGGATAATGGATCATTTTTTTGGGAAATTGTGTCAGTTTTCTTGTTTCACTTTGGTGGTCATATTTTATTCCCTATTCCAGTTTTGTCACCACCCAGGGAAAAGGGGTACTACCGGGGGGGCGGCTCATAAGGGTAACATTATGTTCCACACCATACTTAACACTTTCCATCCTGGAGCCTCTCATAATGTACTAAAATTCAACAATGGGTCATGGTCCATTCTCTCATGAGAAGAGGGGTTTAATGACCAGAGGTTGTTTCACAACAGCTTCTAAAAGAACAAGAAAATGATGCTAAATAAAGATAGAAATGAAACAAAAAGGACTAACAAAAGTCAATCCAAACTTGATCTCTACTCTTTTAGTACTCACCCCGGTCCCAAATAGCATGATAAATCTTGAAACCTTATAAAGGGGACTTGCAAATATGATAAAGTGGACTAGAAATATGGTTGATAAAGGGGTTAAAAAAATAATGCATAATTATGGGGTAACTCAAGAGCAGGCGCACCCTCCACAAAGATGCTCATAGAAATGGGTTTAATGACACCATGAGACATGAAGTAATCCCTAAAACCATATCACTATCACACTTACTCTTGAAAGGTTTTTACTTTCCCTGTCACTCTCGGGACCTATCCGTCTACCTAGGTTATATTATTTCTTGTCTAGGTGGCACACCTAATAGGGTTGGATGAAGGCCCTCCCATACTTAGACTTGGAAACTCACATGGAGTCTTGGGCTGGTGTGATGCTTGAAGGAGATACTAAGGTGAATTGTCTTACATGGATTATATATTAAGATACAACTTACTTTTCATGATTTAAGGACTAATGTTTCTTATGAAACTTGGCTAACCTAGTTATATCCTTTGGTTTGTTTTGGATGGACCTGACATGGTAATTTGAGGGATGTTCTGGGATTGTACCTAGGAAGTTGTGCCTTTATTTTAGGACCTTGGCACATATGATGGAGAGTAGTGGTCATCCAATGACTCAACAACCTCATAACATTGAATGATGGACAAATGGGTTTTGTAGGATCAGATTCAGTCATGATGGCACACAGATGGAATGGAAGTCCCACATGGTGGGTAGAGTGCCCCAAGACTTATTTTTCACCAGGATCAAGTACGTTTCAACAACAGATAGTTAGAGACAATGTAGTTATGAGATGCATCTCTAGAGGGCATGAACACAACACTTGGATCTTGGATGTTGGCCCTATTATGGTGATGATGTCACCTTATAGGGTACGATGCAGCTAAGATTTGATGCACACATGGGGTATTGTTGATTCATGGCATGACGTTTGGTGATGAGAGACATCGCTTGCTCCCACACAGCTCCATATTGATGCCACATGGTCTTTGGAGGCCTCCCTCTTTCCCAAGAGGGCTTGACGTCTCACATGTGTGGCTATTATGATTTGTTTTTTGCACTTTTAGCATTTGTAAAGGTCAAATTAGGGGTTGACCCCACTTATATTTTGTTGTTGACAGTTTATGCAGAAAAGTGTGTTAAGGTAGCCTCATATAAAAAAGTTAACCCTAACTTTCATTTTATCATCATTTTTCACTCATCATTTGTGGGTGACTTCTAAAATTTTCGGCCTTTATGGGTAAATAGCTCTTCTCTCTCATGCACTATGCTTGGAAAGGTCTCTTGTGGATGGATTTGCTGATTTTGGATGGATACTTCTTCAATTAGGGTTACTTTCTCTTAGTTTCTTGGATGAAGTAAGTAAATTTATGCAATCATTTTTCATGTTATTAATGTTTATGGTGAAATTGATATTTGTTGCAAGGAATATTTTTATTGAAACCCTAAGAGAGGAGCATCAATTCTTCTTCCTCTCACAAGGTGATATTTTTTTAGAATTAGTTAATTTTCCTTTCTAGGGTTAGAACCCTAAATCCCTAAAGTGATAACACTTTAGAATTTTAGCCTTACACTTTTGATCTTTGACCTAGTTGAAGCTAAAAGAAGGGAGGAACAAATTCTAGGGCCCAAATGTGCTTGCAGCCTAGAAGTTCTTCTCCTCAATATCTAATACTTGAGGCAAAAATGTGCTTGCACCTTAGGGTTTAGATCCTACCTCTTAGTTTCAAGTAGGCCAACCTTCACACTTAGTTACATTTGAAAGAATCCATAACCCTTAAAGGCACTAGTATTAACACATTCTCATGGTGAATTGATTGATGAACTCACTCTCTCAAAACTCTCAATCTTTCTACTAACTACATTAGCACTAACATTGGAAAAATCACTAAATAACTTGATGTTGTTATAACATTTTGCTACAACCATATGAAAACACTTTAGTTTGTTGTATACACTCATCTAAAGGTGGGTCAACTCATTTAAAAAATGCCTCTAACAATTGGATTGTATTTTATTGTTTGCATGCTTAATTTTTGTGGTCAATTTTGGTATTTCTGAGCATCATTTATTGTTGTTGTTACAAGTTACTCATTCTTTTTATAAGACTGGTTTATTGCTTCAATTTGCAACAAAAATAGAAATTTAACTTTTCTAGTGTCTAGAAGATTTATTTATTGCATGCTTTGACTTGGAAATTGTTATATACATGTTGTAAAGTGTTCTTGTTCTGAGAAGGTATCAAATCAATCTTCAAACATCTTCTCATCTTTGACCTAGATCAATCATCAGGTGATAAAGATAGGGGGAAATAGTCTTGGCTACTAAACTTGTTATTTGATCCCTTGAGGTCATGAGGTAAGACTCCCTTGTGGTGGACCTATTCCATCACTACAACTAGGGAAGTCCCTACTTAGGTGACAATGGTAGGTTCTTCCATAGTTACACAATATTTGGGGTATTGTGTTGGGATTTGCAAAACTACAAATCCTATGATAACACTTTGGCACCATTGTCAGGGAGGATTGAGTCATTCTCCTCAAAAAACATATCTTTGGTAAACTTATCTCGATGTCCTTCTATTACAAGTTTACCTAATGACTCCACTGAATGTAGTTCCCTCACCTTCCTTTATGATCTAAGGGGGCTCATCTAGAGAATCCACTGATATATTATAGGGTGTCATCCTACTTTCAACTTTTTGATATTTTGTATTTTCAAGTAATGGAATTATGGCATGATGGTCACTTCCCAGAATGTTTCCTTCCCTGGATATTGAATATGTTCTGAGATACCCAAGTCACTTTTCTCCAGGTTGGGGGAATAATTCTCCAAAATTTGATGGAGACCAGTCCTTGGATATTACTCATGTTGTGAATTTTTTGATGTATCAGAGATAGATGTGACACATCAAGATGTGTTGATAATATTAGTTTTTCTATCTCTTGAAACAAAACAAAAGGACTGGGCTAAGCATACTCTTAATCCAAAGAGTATCTCTTCTCTTACAATCCTCATTGAGGAATTCCTCAAAAGTTGGGCCCCGAGAACACAAATTCATGAAGACACTCTCCACGATCTCACAATGGCCCTCCAAATGGAAGGGTGTTGGAAAATTGGTTTTCATTGATGTCGACCCTAGAAGAAGCCCCGAAGAAAATCTAGAAACCCCTAGAAGTGATGAGTTTATTTGAAGGAGTCTCCAAAGTGGTCCCCTTATGACATATATTTAAGCATGGCCCTTATGGGAAGACGGTTTGAAGTCACCTAGAAGAAACCCATAGAACCCTAGAACGTCAAGAAAAGAAGCCTTGGAAGCATGGTCAAGAAGCCCCAGAAATATGGTCAAGAGGCCTAAAATGTAAGTACCCAAAAGTCGTCCCTAATGGAATAAATATTAAAAATATTATTAAGATAGAAAATTACAAGTCCACCCTAATTAGAATAATAATAAAAAATCAAATTGAATTGTTTTGGGTCAAGTCGGCCCTAAAAGGAGGGCACCAGATCTAGTATAAATAAGGCACCTAGGAGCTCATTTGTAGAATGAACTCAAGCGACTTCTTAGGTAATCAAGGAGATCTGAGGAAGTTCATATTTGAGGCAAACAATGGTTCAAGAGGGAGAACATTTCAGGAGAATTAGGGAGGATAAGGTAACTCTTTCTCTAATATGTATTGGAAAATAACTGAAGTCTTATATAGGAAAATATTGAGTGAGTGAGGCCAAATGTTTCTGAGGCTACAAGGAAAATTTTCTAAGGCTATAAGGTTGATCTTAACATCTATCCTTTTGGGCATATTGAGGCCTATTATGAGGTGGTTTCCAGGAGCAAATTGAGGTGAGTATTCAAGAATTTTTTGTGTGTATTTTAGGCCTATTCCGAGGCCAAATATTAAGTAAATTCTAGGCATGTTCTGATGTTAAATCTGAGGTGAATTAAGGACAGATATGAGGCAAGTGAAGGGTAGATTTGAGGCAAGTTTAGGCCTATTCTAAAAGAAAATTGAAGGGAAAATATGAGGCAAGTATAATGACAGTTCTGATGCAAGTCTGAGATAATTCCTTTGATGCGAACTGCAGAAATCACTTGGCCAAATTTCAGACCTTACCAGGGCGAGTTTGAGACACATCTCTAGTGTGAATTTCAGGAAAAACATTTATGTAGGGATTTTTTGGGGATTTTCCGAGGGTCGTAAATTTTGACTTGGTTATCCATTTGGGATGAAATTTTATGAGGAGTTGTGTCTCGAGGAGTTGGATTTGTTTGGATGGGCATCATTTCGACACCTTATCAGGGCCAAATTCCTTCATATAAGGCCTCAAATTGGGGTTTTAGTGTTTTTACGAGAATTTTTAATTTTTCAATTATCAATTATCTCTTAGTTTATGAGCTTAATCATAAAAGAGATTTGACAAATAGTGTCACGGTAGTTAGCTCTTAGTTAGTGGTAAGTTTTAGAGTCATGTGAGAATTTTCTAAATTTAGTTGTTTTTCTAAAAAAATAGTTGCTTTTCTAAAATTAGTTGTTTTCGAAAATCCCACATAGTAGTTATAAGGGGTTGAACTTCGATTGTAATAGTTAGGATGGAGAAGGAATAAAAGAGAGTTATTTTCCATTCTCCTGTGTTTTCATGGTTTATTTGATCTTTTGAATGAATCTCAGACTTTGGCTACATCAAACATGGCCAAGGTTAATGACTGTTTTGGAGCGAACCTATGTTGAGTTTAAATCCAGTTTCAAGTGTAAGTTACAAGAGTCTTTTGGTCGAGTTTCAAATCTGATACATGAGTAACTTTTGGTGAGGTACAGTGGTAGCGTTTTCCATGAGTCTTTGGAGAATCCTAAGCAAGTGTCAAGAATGTCTTTGAAGCAATTATCATAGGTTTATAAGAAAGGGTTCTGACATGATTTAACACAAGTTTCAGAGAAATTGGTTAGAGCAGTTCAAGTGAAGATTTCAGATCTATCTTGGCAAAAGATTTAACTCAGCAAGGAAGTAGAGTACAATGTTTGTTTTTTGATCAGTTCAAGGACATGTTTTGGGATAATAAGGCAGCATATGAAGGCTACAGATCAAGGGTGACATAGTCTATCTTTCATAGCTAACAAAGCAAGGGATTCACCTTGAAAAGTGTGATTAAGGGTGTACTCTGGTAAATTTTGTAAGACTTGTAGAAGATATTTAATTGTAATTGCAATATTTGAATTCAGGGTGGTTGGGTGGTGCACAGGAAGATTGGTGTCTTTAGTTTGCAGGTTGGTGCCTGAGAAGTGTGAGTTGTTTCTCACAAGGGGGTTGGTGCCTCTTTCTATTTGGTGCTAGAAAATTCAAGGGGTTCGTGACTCCTTCCAGTTGGTGATTCTGATGGATGTAATCTTCTGATACATTTAAAAAGTGTTATGTGGTTTTCTCCCATTTGGGTTTCCATTTAAAATCCTTGTGCACTGTGCATCTATGTTTTTTTGTTTGTTTCAATATATGATATCTTGAATTCAATTATACGTATAAAAGTGATAAATTGTTGATACTGATTCACCCCCCCTCTTAGTATCCATGAATATACCAACAATTGGTATTAGATCGGGTCCTTCAGGAACATTCTAACCATTGGAATGTAGATCATGGATTGTACTAAGAATGGAATGCTAGTGTTTGATGGTCATAACTATTCTTTCTAGATTAGAAGGATGAAATTTGTGTTCAAGCACGGGGATTTGATGTCTAGAAAGTAGTTGTTAAGAACCAAATATCAATATAGCATAGAAAAACCTCAGAAAAAGTACTCAATGCCTTGAAAAAGAGATAATTTCAGATAATAAGCCTCTTCGAGGGGGAAACCTCCTTTTACCCCACTTAAAATGCTCAAGTACAAGATGAGTCCAAGTGAAAATGTCTCCTTGGTATATATAGGAGACTAGGAGGTATAATTACAACTAATGGAATAAATCTGACATAAATAAAATAACATTACTAATGTAATATGCCCCAATTAAGGGGTAATGCGCCAATATTAGGGCTTAACATGCCCCTCCCCTTAAGACAAGTGTTGTCCACAATGCTTGAGTAACTCTGGATGCTTCTATATAAAAGACTCATCTTCCCAAGTGGAATCTTCAGCCAGTAGTTTCCTCCATTTAATGAGATACTCTGAAATGGATCTATTCCTCAGCTGGCGAATTCTTGTGTCAATGATGGCTTCAGGCTAAAATATTATTTTTCCTTCCTCGTCAAGTTCTGGCAATATAGTTTGAACTCGGATCTTGTCGCCTATAACCTTCTTTAAGAATGAAACATGGAAAACTGGGTGTACTCATGAAGATGCAGGCAACTCCAATTTGTATGCCATAGTACCAATCTTTTACAACACCTTATAAGGGCCATAGTACTTTGGTGATAATTCATTATCCTTCCTGGCTTGCCTGAGGGGCATCTGTTTGTATGATTTTAGTCTTAAAAACACCCAATCCCCTACTTCAAAACTTATTTCACTACGATGTTGATCTGCTTGTTATTTCATGTGATTTTTTCCCATGGTCAGGTTGACCTTTAAGATTTGAAGAACTTGTTGTTGATTCTCGATGTGGTCTTCCACTGTTTGAACCTTAGATTTTTATTTTAGAGAAGAAGTGATAGAAGGAGGGTGGTATCCATAAAGTGCCATAAATTGTGTCATTTTTGTTGCAGTATGAAAGGAAGTGTTATACCACCATTCTTCCAAGGGTAAACATTTGAACCATTGTGTTTGTTTATCAGAGACAAAGAAACGACGGTAGCCTTCCAAACATTTGTTCACCATCTTGGTTTGTCCATCAGATTAAGGATGATAGGATGATCTATGAGCCAATTGAGTACCCAAACAAGAAAATAATTATGTCCAAAAATGTCTAGTGAAGATGGGATCTCTGTCACTTACAATAATCTTTGGGATGCCACGTAGCTTTTGAACTATCTCCATGAATGCAGTGGCAACTGTACTAGCTTTGAAGGGATGAGAGAGTGCACAAAAGTGTGCGTAATTGGTCAGTCTATCATCAATCACCATGATGACACTCTTTCCTTCAGACTTCGGTAACCCTATGATGAAATCCATGGAAACCTCCTCCCAACGCTGACTTGAGATGGATAATGGTTGTAAAAGACCTGGGGTCTTAATTGTTTCCACCTTATTTTTTTGGCAAACCAAACATTTTTCCACAAACCTTTGAACATCAGTTTTAAGGCCATCCCAAAAAAAATCCTTCTTGACTCCATGGTAGGTTTTCAAAAATCCTGAGTGCCCTCCTACTGGAGAGGTGTGCAATTCCAATAGTACCTTTTGTTTGAGTTTGGATTTCTTACATAAATATAAGCGATCTTTGTACCATAGTGAATCATTTTTCCATGTAAATGTATCTGATGCACTGGAATCCTGCTACAACCTTTAAATGTGAGTCCACACTTTTTCGTCATTCTTCCATTCATCCCTTGCTTCTATTATCCAATTGGGTTGGATGATCGAGATAGCACAGAGAAAGGCCTCAACATCTTCATCCTTTCTTGAGAGTGCATCTGCCACAACATTTTTCTTCTCCTTTTTATAGACGATTTCAAAATCATAACCCAATTTGGTTACCCATTTTTGTTGTTCTTCTAAAGATAGTCTTTGTTCCAAGAAGTATTTAAGACTATCATGATATTTTTTGACCTTGAAGTGACTAGCTATTAGGTAAGGACACCATTTCTTAAATGCATGTAGTATTACCATCATTTCCTTCTCATAAATGGGTTTGTGTAAGTCCCTTCCCTTGAGTGGTCGACTTTCAAAAGCTAGGGGCCTTCCTTCTTACATTAGGACAACGCCAATTCCATTTCCTAAGGCATCACATTCCACAATAAAGGTTTTTGTGAAGTCTGGAGTGGTCAAGACAGGAGCTTTGCACATCACCTCTTTAAGTTTTTCAAAAGCTTTAGTTGCCTCTGGAGTCCATGAAAGTGCATCCTTCTTAGTTAGTGTCGTTAAAGGTGTTGCTATTCTTCCATAGTTCCGAACAAACTTGCAGTAGTAACCTGTTGTTACACGTCAAAATTACTCACTTCGATAGTGTCACAAGTGTCATCATTATAAGTGTCGCAAGTGTCGCATTTTGCTCACAAATGTCGCAAGTGTCAGGGAAGAATACTGCCATGATGCCTATGTCATGCCTATAATGACATGAGAAAGACACTTGAAACACCTCAAACATTTGATTTGGAAGAGGATAAATGAGTCAGCAGGCTCATGAACCTTTTGCCATCTGAAAACACTAAAAAAACTAAGCTTTTGAAGGACAATGCTCCCCTATACCTCTTCTGGGAGTGTTGGTGCTCCCCCTTACACTGTCTGGGAGCGTTATAAAGCTTATTTGGCCCTTTTGAGGGAGCGTTGGTGTCTTTAGGAGCACTGTAGCACTCTGATGGCCCTTTTGAGGGAGCGCTACCTATTCTGGGCAGTAGTTAAGTTGTTGAGATGAATGGGGGAAGGATATTTTCATTCTTAGAAGGCAGTTGGGTTCGAATTCCCTATTCAAGCCATGATCTTAGGGTAGGTCCTCAACTAAAGGAGGCAAATCCTCAACTTCCCCAAGGATATCTCAAGTGGTTAAAGCCTCTCCAAGGCTATATAAGCAAGCTTTCTAATGGTGAAAGGAAGACTGGAAAAGAGAGAATCACACCAAACTTGTGATCTCATAAGTGGTGTTGGAACAGAGATATTTTGGAAGCAAGAGACCTATGATATCATAGGGAGAAATCAGTGAAGCTGTCATCATTCAGATCGTGGATCTTTTGAGCAAGGGGTAGACAAGGAGGACTTGACGAAACTGTTGCAATTCATCTATGGTTGTAAGCAATGTTTTGTCCTCATTAATATAATTTGCTTGGCCTGTTTCTTTCTAATTCATGTTCAATATCACATGAATTTGTCTCTTTAGTAGATAGACCTATTTTGGACTAATATTGACAGAGTAGGAAGTAGTCGTACTTTGTTTCTCTACAGGGCTCATCGAGGAGCGAAAGATTGGAGCTCAACTCGGAGCATGCAGGGACAAACACCGGTAAAAGGTACTTATTTTCTCCTTCCTTCTCACACACTAGTCCACCTAGATCTAAAAGGAAGTCAGTGACCATGATAAGCACTTTCTATCTTAGAGTTAAGAGTCTAGCTCTTTGAGGAGATCTACCTATCCGCAGGGAGATTTTCCTTCAACAGAAACTGGCAACTATATTGAGGAGAATCGAATCAGAACTTTTTGGTTTTGATTTTTCCTCATAGGATTTGTCTTACCCTTTGTGTTCTTAGGCCTTTTTCACCCCTTCATATCTGATTTCATTTGCTGATTGACTCTTCACTCCATCACACTTAGCTTGATTGCAAAAAATTCCATTGAAATTTTGGGTTTTTTGGACTTTTTGTGAGTTTTTTTAGCCTGGCGCCCCCCTGCCCATGTTAGCAGAGCGCCAACACTCCATGGAAGTGTTAGACAGAGCTTTATAATGCTCCGTTGGCCTTTATAACAGAGCGCCAACCCTTTTTTTCCCAAAATCTCTTCCAAAATTGCAATTTTTGGAGGTCCAAACCCTATTTTTCCACTTGCTGAGCTGCTTTGTGATTCATGATGCTTCCTTTGACCTTTAACATGCTTCCTCCTGAGAATTAAACACCTTATTGTTCATATTTTATGCCCTTCTCCCTTATTTTTTGAGTTTTTGATGTTGAGAGCTTGAAACCAACCCGTTGTTTTTTCTCTCCTATCTGACTGAGCGGGAACTCTAGTGAAGGACATTAGAAGTCTGTGACTCTTCTCATTTGGTTCTTTAAGGTCATATGATCCAATCTCTTTCTCCTTCCTTTTGCATTTTTGGTTTTCTTTCTCTTGTTTGATTGCGGAAAAAGGGTGTGTTGTTTGTGCAAAATCTGCATATTCTTGTCTGAATCTCCTTGATCTGAAAGGGTAGTTGGCAGGAGAATTTTTTCATTGAATTGATCATCCTTCGCATGAAAATGACAAAAGTACATCTTAATGATTAGTTTGCATATTAGTTTTCATTTCTGAAATGTTGTAGCATCATATTGGATTTGATTGAGAACAAAATTGTTTGAGGGCATTCCTTATCAAGTGTTTGATAGTGAAAATGACTCTTCCTCTTTCCCTTAAATAGGTATTCATTGAAAAGAAATGATTGCTTATCATATTTCATGCATATTTTTGGGAATTGAGTCATCATCCCATCAGTTTCACTTTCATACACCCTCTGAGTAAACAACAGCCATTAAAATCAACGCTTAACTAAAATTTATCAGACTTTTAACATCTTTGTTAGAAAACCTACATTAGTTTAAGGTGTAGGGCTTTGGAATAGGTTGAAAGGATAACTTTCCAAAGCTATCGAACAAAATTAGTATCTTTCGGTAGGGAGAGTCAAATCCAATTGTCGTATTGGCTTGCTGGGATCCCCCTCTCACACAGGGGTTACGCACGAGGTCGCATTCGGGAGAATTACGGAGATTATCCCTCCGTGGTTCAACTGTTTGTAGTGGTCCGATCGTATATTGGGGGTCACTAGAAGGTATACCCACAATTATGTGTGGGAGCCTTTCGGGTTGATTTCAGACTTGTTATCTTGCCCATACGTTCCGACTGGACTGTCGACTGTACCCGCCCATGGGCTGACTATGAGTTGGTGACCTTAGTATCCATAATATTTAGGGTCTTACACAAGGTGACGGTGAAGGGAAGTCTCACTGTACCTGGAACAGATGTTGGTCAAACTCACTCAGGCTCCTTGGAGGGTAAATCCACAATTATTGCGTGGAAACTTGCACCAAGGCATAAGTCCGTTAAGCAAGTCGCCAATGTAACTGATCCACCCACTCTACCCCCGCCCCTTCCTATTTTGATCTCACGACGTTGGATTTCATCACCAACTAGTGGTTTCATCGTGGGAAGGTTTTTTTTGATTGATTTCTTCTTAGATTCATAGCATGTGTTGTTTGTTTTACTTAGTGGACCTTAGGTCGAGTTAGTGTTAATGGAATCGAATCCTGGGAGTACCAATGGAGGAACCCCTTCTCCTGGGGAACCTTATACCTTTCCTTCATTTGGAAACTTTGGTCCCCCATATGTTTCCACACTGAGTCTTCCAGGACTCACTATTGGATTACCAGTTTGGTTGTTCCCCACTCTGGTGATCCCGAATCCTCCCAATGTTTCAGTTGCACCTAGTACTTTGGATGTCAATACACCACCCACACATCAACCTCACGTCAAATTTTCGCCTTCTTCATCCATTTATCCTTCTTCACCTAGTGAAAGCTCTAAAGAAAGTAGCCAGGTTGATCAGAAGAAGAAGAAACAGAAAGAGAAGAAGAAGAAGAACCCGAAAGGACAAAGACCCCAACAACATCCGATGTTGGCTCTAAGCAACCAGTTACTGTTAATAGTATTGGGAGTGTTGATGAGGTCAACAAGATTAAAATGAAGAATCCAAAACCCAAATTCCCTTGCAGCTTTTGTAAGAGTGACCACTTTCTGAGGGATTGCCCTGGTCTTACCCAGGTCTTAGAAATGTGGTCCTCCATGTCATCGGCCTTTGTGGGTCATGTCAATGATACCCCGTCAACTAGTGATGTTCAGGTTGGTAAGAAGAAGCAAACTGTCAAGTTCCCTTACATGTTATGTAAAGGTAATCATTACTCTCACCTTTTTCCTCGCATGGATGAGGCTTCTTCTCTTTTGGAAAAACTTCAACTTCCAAAAGGTTATCATAATCTTTCCTCCAACCCATCGTTGGTTGATGGACTGGTCAATCTGGTTCCATCCCCAGTCAGTCCAGTTGATCAGGTGGTCAATCTAGTTTCCTCCTCGATTGAACCACAAACCCAAGTAGTTGATCCAGTTCTGTCATCGATCATCCCCACTCTTCATCAAAAGAGTGACACCAAAGTGGTCGATTTATTTTCATCCTCAGATGATCCCACTCTCCCGTTAGAGAGTGACACCAAAGCGGTCGATCCGTTTCCACCTGTCGACCCCATTCTTCCCTTGGAGAATGAAACTCAAGTGGTCAATTCGGTTCTACCATCGATCGATCCCATTCCTCCATTGAGGAATGCCAAAGTGACTGATCCAGTACCTTCCTCGGTCGGTCCCACTCTTCCTATGAAGAGTGCCAAAGTGGTCAAGCCATTTTCACCATCGGTCGATCCCATTCCTCCGTTGAGGAATGTCAAAGTGACTGATCCAGTCCCTTCCTCAGTCAATCCCACTCTTCCTCTGAAGAGTGCTAAAGTGGTATATCCAAGTCCACCATTGGTTGATCTGATCCAATCATCAGTCGATCCTACTCCCCTTCTAGAGAGTAAACCCGATACTTCCCATGTTTTTCTCGTTAATATAGACTCTACTGTGCCGGGGGGCATTCCTCCTTCTCCTATGAAACCCCCTCCAAGTACTGAAGCCATCCTTTTTTATTGGGTTGTGCTAACTAGACCTCGTCTTCCCTCCCACATTCCTTTCTAGATTATAGTACAGGTTCATGGTCGGGACATTCCTCAAACACTGATAGATGAAGGTGCGTCCATTAGTATTTTGTCTTCTGTTGCTTGGTATGCTTTGTTTTTTCTGGAGCTTGCATCGGTTACACATAATCTATTAGCTTTTAAAAGAAGAACTAGTCAATGTTAGGAACCAAATATCAATATAGCATAGAAAAACCTCATAAAAAGTACTCAACGCCTTGAAAAAGAGATAATTTCAGATAATAAGCCTCTTCGAGGGGGCAACCTCCTTTTATCCCACTTAAATGTTCAAGTACAATATGATTCAAAATGAAAATGTCTCCTTGGTATATATAGGAGACTAGTAGGTATAATTACAACTAATGGCCTAAAGCCGACATAAATAAAATAACATTACTAATCTAAATTACAACTAATGGCCTAAAGCCGACATAAATAAAATAGCATTACTAATCTAATATTCCCCAATTAAGGGGTAATGAGCCAATATTAGGGCTTAACAT
>ML810987.1:34147-47418 GCA_009831015.1 Picea engelmannii
ACCTTCATCAAGAGTCCAAGTAGGATTGTCTGGAGGATTATTTGGTGTAGAAGTTCCCTTTTTTGGTGGCATGTTGGCCAAGTATCACTTTAAACCTTGATTTTGAGGTGGTTCTGCTAGACAATCTTCCTTTTATTGTATCTTAAAAAATTTGGCCCTCATGAGTATGAAATTTTCTTTTTTGTAAGTCTCTGATATTTCTTCTCTTCAATTCCATAGATCTGATGAAAATTGGATGTGGCAAGTGGAATTTACGGTAAATTCCCCACAACTTGCTGATTTTTGTCCTTTCCCGGAGATCTCACTTGTATAGCGTGCCCCGCACAAAATAATTGATATAAAATTCTGAACCTCGTACTAGAACTACTACAGATTGTCCACTATCTAATGCAACTAGTCTCACTCAATTTGGATAGTGATTCCAAAACCCT
Source organism: Picea engelmannii (assembly GCA_009831015.1). Taxonomy (NCBI): domain Eukaryota; kingdom Viridiplantae; phylum Streptophyta; class Pinopsida; order Pinales; family Pinaceae; genus Picea; species Picea engelmannii. The sequence continues at coordinate 34,579 of ML810987.1, forward strand.
ATCTTGCACAGGATTTATCTCTAAAAGTATAAGGCCTCAAGAGCTTAAATTTTAACCCAAAGTAACTTGATCCGTCTACTAAATATCCTCCAAGCCTTTCCTTCTTAAATATTGTAGAAAAAAAGTTATAGCGAAAATTCCAAGGTGTCTCAGATGCAACAGCAAAACCCCAAGACCTTGAGCTCTGATACCATATGTTAGGAACCAAATATCAATATAGCATAGAAAAACCTCAGAATAAGTAGTCAATGCCTTGAAAAAGGGATAAATTCAGATAATAAGCCTCTTCTAGGGGGAAACCTCCTTATGCCCACACAAATGTTCAATTACAAGATAATTCAAAATGAAAATGTCTCCTTGGTATATATAGGAGACTAGGAGGTATAATTTCAACTAATGGAATAAAGCCGACATAAACAAAATAACATTACTAATGTAATATGCCCCAATTAAGGGGTAATGAGCCACTATTTAGGGCTTAACATAATTATATCTTGTCAAATTCCAAAGTGGTAATTTCATATAACATAGGGATTATAAACTTATAATCTAGGAAGGATTTCTTATGTACAAAATCTGGTTGTTGTTTTCTTACCATAGAGATATGTGAGTTGAGAGAGAAATGCCATGGATAAGAGACATGAGAATGGAGCTCATGAAAATTGGTGTGTAAAAGTGAAACAATCAACTAGAGGGAGGGTGTAGGAAAAGTGTGTTGATCCACCTACATTAGTTTACTTGAATAAAGCCATGTGAAAATTCTACATAATGAACCTCCTTTATTGTTGTTTTATCAATAAATGTGCAACCAAATCATTGTATCAACATGACACTATATCAGTTCGTGGAGCGTAATTGTTCTAGGGAATAGGTTTCAATAACATGGCTTCGCTCTCATTTTCCCTTTGTATTAGCCCCTCCAGCCCCCTACCCCTTCGGGTACTCCTAGTACCACCATATATTTTCATGAAAGGGTCCATGATATTCCTCTATGTTACTCACCTTTGAGAGATCCTTCCACCATTCTCTAGTTTCAAGGCCCTTAGATCAACCACCTCCAAGTATGACTGCCTCTCCTTGGTTATTTGGGAAGTGGCCCTTAGCTCTTACCCCAACACCACTAACTCCCTCATTCTCTCTAATTCCATTTTTTGTCCCATGAACAAGTAGTGAAATGAGTGCAAAATTGCTCTAATTCCACTAGCTCATAGTCGCTCTAATTCCATTTGGGGGTTCATTTTTCAAGGCATAGGTTTGGATTGAGGCAGGTTGTCCAACCCCGAGTGAATAAAGGGTATGGGTCGCTTGCTCTTATAGAGAGACTATTTTTGCAACACCATTTTCGGGACATTGTGGGTTTCCTTCATACCTTCAAAAATTGTGGGGTCAAAAACATACAGGTCGAAATTTTCCATAATGCAGGTCAAAATTTCCATAACATAGATTCGAAATTGCCATAATGCAGGTCAAAATTTCTATAATCCAGAAAAAAAAATTAGGAATCCCAATATCCAAAAACATTGCTTAGAAAGGAGGGTTGCATACCATGGTTTTTTCCAGGGAATTTTGTGGAATCTCCATGAGCGAAATTTACCCTGTGTGCCCTCCTTCTCCATGTGCATGTCCCTCCTTCTCCATGTGCATGTCCCTCCTTCTTTGTTCTCCTCTCCCTATTCCATGCGCCTCTCCCTCCTTCTCCTCCTCTCCCTCCTTCTCCCCTACTACCCTCCACTATGTGTGTGTGTGTGCCTCCTTCTCCCCTGCTAACCTCCACTATGTGTGTGTGTGTGTGCAACTATTCGTGCCAGTTCAAAAATATGAGCACGATAGTCAGGTAGTGATAGTGTAGTTTGATTTTGGTTTGGTTTTTTTTTTTATGTTGTTTTGTTTTGTTTTTTTGTTTCTTTTTATATTATTTATATATAATATAATTTATATATTATAGTTTCATCATAGTTACTTTTTGTGTACCCTTCATGGAGAAGGTTTACGATAACGAAATATGTTTTTTCCTTTGTTAAAGGTAAATCTACCTACTCTAATGCAAGTCCATGATGAGTATCTTGAGCTCACCAATAGAAAGAAGGATAGATCACCATCTGCCTTTCCCTAGGGATCATATGCATAACAAAAAATCAAAGAAAAAAACATAAGAGAAATACCTTTACACTAACATTTGTCCTTCACCTTGTGAGAAAATTGGTTAATTCCAAATCTAGAGTCAATATCAAACTTGCACACACATCAAACAAATAAAAGATTTCTCATTCCACTTTAAATTTCTAGATAAATAAGGTAAATTGAAATACACATGAAACTCTAAATAAATCTTCAGGTTAATCAAGCTCCTACCAATTCTAATATTTATGCATGGAAATACATTGTCAAGTACACAAGAATTGGGGCACAAGGGGGAAAGGGGGGAAGAATATAGATCTATATTATAATATTGACAAGGTGATAACACGTGTACAAATTACATTCTATAAATTGTGAACATATGATATGATGTAAAACACTTAGGAGACTTAATCGATCAGGTGTCATTCATGTATACCCACTGTCACATGTTATGGAACCTACCACTGATGATGTTGTTACAAGATTGGTTGTTTTCATTGATGTCAACCCTAGTCATGGGTTTTGGACCACAAGATTGATGAAGGTATTTGGACATGAAGGACAATGCACATGTAGATACAACACCCATGGCTAGATAGTATACATCATGTTGTTTTTCGTTGGTATGTGGCATGTCACGTGGATCCTCATGGTTGAGGAGAAATGAATTTTTGAAGATGACAAAGTGAATTGAAGAAGGAAGTACATGTAGGCCCTGAAGATAATTAAAGAAAAGAATTACAAAATAAGAAAGTGTCAGGTCGGCCCTAATGTTAAAAGGAAGTGACATAAATGGTATAAATAAACATCATTATACATTCATTTGATACAATTCAAATTTCATAGGAAATAAGAAGTAAAGAAGGCCAGATTTCAAGGGAGGATGAAGTCTTTTGGTGATGTGTTCTAAGGTATGTTATTTTCAGGTCATCTTACCATTTTTGTTATAATTTTTTTTCTAGAATGATTCAGATGGTGAAATCACTATGGTATTGAGAATACATATCAAGGTACCTCTGGTAAAAATTTCAGCTCTTGATTCGCTATAATTATAGAGATACACTCTGTGGAAGATAGGGTTTATGACCAGTCCTGAAGCTAGTCAATAAACAGGTGTTCTGGGTAAAACAATCATAAATTACTCATCAATAATCCAAATGAAGTGGGACAAATTTCATTGGAAAGAGTACGGACTTTAGTTTCTTTTGTGTGAGTTTCAGAATCGGATGTTAATTATTGAGCGTGGGGAATTCTGTGCAAGTTCACTCTCCTAAATAGACCAGAATTGAATAAAGTCTACCATTCTTTCTATAACCTCTTTTTGGGGAGGATTCAAGGAGTGAAAATTGGAGGATTTTCAGATAATACATTGAGTAATATTATCTACAGGTTCAGAGTACTCCAAGAATTGAAGAATTGAAGAAATTGAAGAAGTCTCAGAAAGCATTATCAGGTTCTATGTGATGATTGGTTGATGGTGATGATTTAATGTAAAGTTTTATTATCTCTCATAAATTCTTGGGTGGAAGGAAGGGGAAAGGATGGAGAGTTCAAATATCTCTTGATATTTGAGGATTGTATCTTCCTCTTGGAGGTTTATCCCTCCCTTTACATTTGGAAGCTGTAGCTACCTCTGGAAGTCATTACTTCCCTTGAACAATAACTATTGATTATTTCTCATATATTGTGCATGGTGTATTGTGGTGTATTGGTGTAACTCTTATACTATTGTTCATTTATCATTGGATATAATTGAATGGTTTAAGTATAAGTTGAAAAAGGTTTTAAATTGTACTTGATACTAATTCACCCCCCTCTCAGTATCAACAGATGCCCCAAGTTACTGCAAATGTCTCTAAATCCACTTCCCAAAATAATGAGTTGAATTTTATCGGAAGATATTCTCTAAAAGGAAGGCATTGAGGTATCTATCATCAATTGGTGTGAAATAATATTAGGAACATGAATTAAGTTCTTGGACAATAACTTTGAGAGAAAAAACCACTAAGTACAACTTGGCACTGGGAAGGTTGATATGGATGGTAAAGATATTTGAGAAATGTCCAACGCAAGCTAAAAACTTCCCTTTAACATGTGCATGACCTAATGATGACCTGGGAAACAATCGACACCAAAAGGGACCAATTATATACACCAATAATTCAAGAGACATTGAAGGGTGTTCCATAAAGACTAGAAGAATAACCAATCATAGAAGTGAAAACTCAAAATCATGGTGTAATCTCCTATAATAAACTTGTCATTTTATTTGATTTTTAGGTGATAGCATAGTCATGAATAAGTGTCATTTTTAATTTTTTGTGGTTTATGGTCTCTAAGAAAAGGGAATAAGTGAGAAATTTCAAAATAAATCGATTTTTTGTTTATTGCTTTCAAAAATCAAAGAAAAGTCTTTTCGGCGGCTAACCATTTTTTTGAAGTTGATAAGGAGCCATTGAAAAGTCAATCTTCCGACGACAAATGTGAATTTTGGAAACAAGAAGGAGCCACCGAAAAGTCAAGCTTTCGGTGGAAAATGTGACTTTTGGAAACAAGAAGGAGCCACCAAAAGTGTAGAAGTGGTTTTGGGCACCGCCTCTTCAGGAGTTCGAAAGAGAAAAGGAAGTACACATGTCATAAAGGGAGGATGAATGTTTTTATGGGAGATTGGCATGCTTACACGACTTTATCACCAGTTATGGAATAATCATTCTGAATTCAGTTTTACAGCCTGTGTGAAGGTGTGATGTCCTATCAGTCTTGAGGGTTATCCAATCATTATTAAATTCCATCTACTCGTTGTCAGATCTTGTCTACATCAACATTATGGTCATCATTCAAATTCAAATTCCACGAGTTCTGAATTCCTATAAACAACGTTTCTCCTCCACTAGTTGATCATACAGAGTTTATTCTTCATTGCCAACAGGTTCTTTCGATTGGTAATTTCTCTGTTTCAGGTTTCTATAGGTTATCTTGTGTTTTGCAGATTGGTAAAAAATGAGGTGGTCCACCTCTCAGGAAGAAGTTAGACAACATTCAATATTTACAATCTCATCCAGAGATTCATCAATATTTCTCAAATGCAGGCTGTCTCACTTATGTGGAAAAGCTACAAGAGGGTTACCACCAGGGTATCACAGAAGCCTTTGCAAAATCTTATGATGGAAACAAAGCCACAGTTGGCCCTTTGGATATACAACTTGATGAAGCAGCCATAGCCTCTACTACAGGCATGCCAACAATAGGACAAAAATGGTTCAAAACCACAGTCACCAAGAATCTGGAGTTTAGACCTTATTTAAAGCTTGAATTCCAAGAAATCATTTGGAATAGGGATATCCCCATTTCTCATATGGAGGAGAAGTGGCAGACTCTTCTCAAAGCCATACAATTGTATATAACTACAGAGGGAAGGTATGATAGGGCCATGTTATACCACTTCAAACTTATGGACCACTTTACAGGAAAGGTTCCTCTCAATCTACCATAATATTTTCACAAGAGCTTGACAAAGATGTCACACAAGGTCCAAGATGAACCTGACCATATCCAGAACACCTTGTTTCATTTTGGTTTGATCAAAATGATTCTTGTAGAAGAATTGGGGAAGAAAGAAAGAGCATGGGAGCACTTCCTGTTTTGGGGAGGTTTTGAGTTAGACACTCAACCTGATAAAGGAAAGAGGAAATCAAGCAAAAAGATACCAACTCCTCAGAGTAGTCTAAAGAGGAGGAGAGCCATCACCCTTGACCTCTCAGAAGAACCAACATCCGACTCAAAATTCAAGAAGGCAAAGAAGAAATTGGTTTTCAAGGAAGTTGCAGAGCAAGCTCCAACTCAGCAGACCAAGCAAGAAAATGTGCTTAACTTACCCTACTTAGAATATGATTCTGAGCCAAACAAAGAAGAGGTCCCTGCTTATCAGAACATAGAATTTTCTATGGAGCAAGCACTAGAAACGAAGAGTTTCATAGGTTATGAGGAAGGAGAAACATCAAGCAAGAGAAAATCTAGCAAATCACAAAAGATTAAGAAACTCAAAGAGAAAATAGCACAACAAGAAGTGATAGAGAGGGTGATAAAGGCCATATATGAAACTCTATCAAATACTTTTTCATAAACCAGTGCAACCTTGGAAATATTGGCACTTGAAAGTGTAAAGGAAAAGAAGAAGAAGAAGAGGATCATAAAGGATAATCACAAGCTATGGAGATTAGCTAGGCATTTGAAGAAAAATATAAAAAAGTTGAAGGCTAAAATAGATACACACCCAGATTTGCATGTCCTTGGAGAGGTTGCTCAAGATTTGAAAGTGGATCAGTCCAAATAATCAAGGAAAAGACTCATTTTTGAAGTTTTTATCTTTTTAACAAACACAGGCTTTTCAGTGGCATAATCAGCATAACAACACATAGTTAGCCGCCAAAAATCAGGGCTTTCGGCAACTAACTCGCATCTTTTAGGGAAAAAGAGTCATTGAAACTGTTGGAAATAGATTTTGAATATCTGGTGCTCAAGCAAAGGGGATTTTTGGTGATGAAGCATAAAGTAATCTCAAACAAATTGCTCCATACATTTTGTCATCTTATTTCAGAGTTTTGAGGCATTAAACAAGGTAGCTAGGTTGATGATTAGCCTATCATTATTGAATACTGCTTACAACTGTTGAGGAACATATCCAGTTGTTGAAGAAAGACACCAGCCTTGTCATCATACATTAGGACCTTCATGCATCTATCGAAGACTTGGAGCATTGAAGACAAATCGAATTCTATAAATGGACTAGATCCATACGTTTTGAAAGATTTTTTGTAACAGTTTTCTATTATTAGTATTTCAGATCCAATGTCTCAGGATCTGAAACTGCTTGTAAAGGCTATAAAGACTATCAATTTTATAGACTGGTGGTTCGAGTCTGGAGACTAGACCATGCTGTTTTTTGTACTGAGACCTTTTATATAATACAGATCACAAGTTCCTTTCACGGTTAATGTCAGATTGTCATCTTCTCTCTTTTCCTGTGTTTTGAATGATTATTGTTATCTAAGTTTGTCTAGTTATAAATGACTATCATCTCATTGGTCAACTCATAAACATTGATTTAACAAGTAATATGTGCTATCTTTATTCAACCCATCAGAAATGTGTTCTGGTTGATAGATATAGACTTTCTTCACCCACCATTTCAATTACTTATCTGATTATTGACTTTTGAAAGCATTGTCTCATCTGGTTATATTACTAAGTGTATTAACTATGAACCAATCATTTATGTATCCCATTTGATCCAACAGACATAGAAAAACAAAACATTTTAAGTTACTAGGCTTCTTCAAGCTACAACCTGAGAAGGACTCCTGGAGAGATAAAATGTGGTACATCTCCCATGACAATACTAAAACCCAATGTAATCAAAATAGGTTATTTTTTCAAGGGAAACAAAACTTACAGATGCCACCTAATCACTAAATCATAGAGATATAAATTACATCACCCCCCTGCTTTTCTTTTTTATGTCTTTTGGTTTTTTTGTCTTTTTCATATTACATAAAGATTTAAAAAGAATAAAAAATGCTAGAATATAGTGAAGGAGATAAAGCCTCATGATCCCAATGACCACATGTCTCCAACCTTCTGATATAATGATAATTGCGTGACAATTGTCATGAAGGGTGACAACTAAGACTAGGGGCAACTTTTGATGACTCCCCTAAATTAGGGTTTATGGGTCTAAGGATTATGTTCACTTGATTACACTTTTTTCTTATGTTTCCAAGAGATACTTGTAGTTGGCAATGATAGGGAGAAAAGTTATTATCCTCCTAATGTTGGTTGGGCTCAGACTTGCTTTCCATACTTGGTATTCTGTGTATTATGTTACATGTGCGGGTGCAAAGACTTGGAGCTTGGAGTAGGTGCCATGAAAAATCCCTTTATACCTTTTTGCCAAAATGCCAAGAATACCTAACCTTTATTTGTCTTTGTGTGTAGGTACTAGCTCGGGGAGTAGGAACTTGGAACTAGAACTTGGCTTTCGGGATAAGTTATTTAATTCAAGTCAACTTTTACCATGCCCAAAACCGAGACCCAACTTAGCTTAAAATGCAAAATTTGGCTCAAAAAACCAAAAATTTTATGAGAAAACCTGATTTTCCAAATGGAGAATGGAAAAGTTTGTGGGAAAATTGACCACAGATACATTTAATGAGTAGATTCGGAATTTTTGAAAATCAGTTTGTGTGAAGGATGGGTTGATGTTGATGGAAGAGATGGAGGAGAATATGCTTCTCTCAATCTCAACCAGTTTTAAAAAATTCAGAAGCAGTATTCAATCTACATATCTTTGGGCACGAATCTCGAGAAATTAGCCGACTCTAAAAACCGATTGTACGGAGAAAAGTATGGAACTTCTTCAGACCGATCAATGGGAGACAGACAACTGGAATTTGGATCAGGGGCATTGCCCCCAACCCCCCTAAAAAATGGGGGGTGGCGATGATGAGTCAAATTTTAACTATGATATAATCCTCGTTTTTCATGAGCTTCTCTTGGTTTCGAGAATAGTTCATTCTCTACTAAACAGGGGAAACCACGTGAAGGTGGAATATCTAATTATGNCCCCATACCCAATTTGAAATAATAAAGAACATGTAAAATACAATATTATACAAAATAAAAACATATAAAGATCATCATATAAAACACATACCTCTATATATCATTCATCTTCTTCTTCATCAAACTTAACATCGTCAATATCATCTTCATCATGAACATTGTCATTTCCCCAATACCCAATCTAATTAGATTCAAAAACTATAATTAAAAATGACACTAAGATTACTTGAAAGAAAAAAAACATAAGATATCTATAGTACAAATTACTCACCACATGTAGGAATATCATTGATCTTCTTCTTCATCCAACTCATCATATTCTGTATCATCATCTGGTATTTCAGAATCATCATCGAATGGATTGGCCATATCAACATCATCATCAGTACTGTCATAATTTTCGATAATATCATCATCAGATATAGCGTCATCAAGAACATTATCATCTACATCATATGGTCGATCAACTTCTTCGACTTTGTCATCTGAAGATACATGGTATACCTCCTCATGTTCCTCTGTATCACCTTCTATTTCTTGAATATCATCTTCTTCCGGTACATTATACTTTACAGGCCTTCCTCTTGGATCATATCTAACAACAAATGACCAACCTGGTTTACCGGGAACCTTGCAATAGAATACCTGCTCACATTGGCTGGGAAGAACATAAATTTCTAGACCCGGCTCAAATGTCCTTGTATTAACCATCGTAAAACCATTGTCATGCTAAATAGCAGTTCTTTCACGATCACGTTCATTTATCCATAAACGATATCATTTGACCTCAAACATAATTATCTTGAAGGATTTGAAGTCACACTCGATTATATCATCTAAATATCCATAATATCTAATTTTTGTTAGTCTTGGATGTTTGTCACTTCTAGAAGAAACATTAGTGACTTGAAACACTGCACTTATCCCTGAATCTGCGGTTATCCCTGAATCTGTGGTTTTCTTCGTGTCATCCACCCTTTTGACGCGAAATTTTTGACCATTATACCACATAGCTTTGTGGTGCTTCAACTGCAATATTCTCGACAAGTACAAAATAAATTAATAATTAATAAACATATTTAAACTTAATAAATATTAAAAAACAATACATTAACATTTTGTATAATAACATAAAGTACGGGTAAAATTTTATATTAACTATTTATCTTTAAACCATATGCTAAATCAATATCCCTCTGCGTAATATTGTGATCTTCATTACAATGAACTCTTTTAATTAATGTAGCCACCCGTTCCCATAATAACCTACCATCATGTTGTTCACATTGTTCTATCCATAGCTTCATCCAATCAAGATTGTTAGGAATGTATAAATGTAGTGCATCCCACACTCGACCAGCTGCAATAAAAAAATATAAATTAGTAAGAATAATGAATAATAATAATTGATGGAGGTATAATATAAATTGAAGAAATAAAATATAGATAAAAATCAAATAATATAATACCTTTCACTTTCCTCATTTTACCATTCCCGACCAAGACCTCCACTTCAAATATTTTTATGTTATTGACACCCCAAATGCAATGCATATTAATTTTCCTCCCTAAATCAGGGAGATAATTGCTAATATACACTAACGTTTGATATATCATATACCCATACCCCTCCACCATAGAACCCTCAGGATGTGCTCTTTGTTTAACTAAATCCTTCAATGACTTCAAGTGTCTCTCCAACATCCACATTGACCTTGTGTGTACAGGTCCACACAATTCAATCTCCTCAACCTGGTGTATGAGGTAGTGTTCTTGTGCATTGAAAAATGCTGGAGGTAGATACTTTTGCATTGCACACATTAAACGAGGATTTTCTCTCTTCCAATATTTTATATCTTCCTTATGGATTTCTTTAGATGACAACCACCTACAAATGTTATGAGAACAAAATAGGTTTCAACAAAGACAATATTGTATACATGAATATTACAATTAAAACACATGTCATCAACAACTTCTACAACATTTTTATTACATATAAATAATAATACGTAATTCATCTGTCGTTATCTACCTCATGTATTTTCCAAGGTCATATATAACTTGTTTTACGTTGTTGTCAAAGCTGTCGGGCAAAGATAGAGGTAGCACACACTGTAACAAAATAATGGCACATTAATAAATTTCTGATTTCGTATTAACAATATATTTACAAAATTTAAAAATATTACATCGATTCTTACCAATACATAACAAATATACGAAAGAAATTACCTTGATGAAGGTATGTCAGTCATGAGTCTTTAACCCGCCAAATTCACCTTTCTTTGTTAATATATTCTTGATGTTTAAAGCAAATCCTGTTGGAAATATAATTTTTCGAATGATCTCTTTTACAACATTGTTTTCATCTTCTTTAAATAACCATGGGAGGTTATTTCAATCAACTCCATTAGTCCTATTTAAATCAATAATATTTAGCATTGCATAATTGGCTTCTTGAATGTCACTACAAATTTTAGAAATTTTTTCTTTGTCATGCCTTACATCTAAGATTCTCCACAACATTTTTTTTACGTTCTTCCTGATATGCATTGTGTCGAACAAATGAGTTATTTCTAGTTTCTCATAGTAGGGAAACCTACTGAATTGTTTGGGGAAACTTTTCATTCCTCGTGGAAGCATATCAATGCCTCAATGACCAACTATATGTTACATAAATGAAATTAACAAAACAATTGTTAGATTATACACAGTAGACATGCGAATTCAACACAATTAAAAAATGTAATATATTGCATACGATGATGAAGATTGACTTACATTGACGATTTGATCTATTATATTCCAACTTCTATAGGTGTGGTGTCATTCTTTGTGGTTTTATCCCATGCTCCTCTTTCCCATTGAAAATATGTTTATCGTTATTTCGATACCTATGGTTCTTAGGGAGAAAGTGCCTATATTCATCAAACACCTCCTTTCCTAAACTTCTTGAACGACGAGATCTCATCCTAGGACCACAAACTGGACATGCAAATTTACCCTTTGTTTGAAGACCTAGAGGATACACATCAATGGCAGCATTAGTTATATAACAAGAAATTATTTAAAAAACAAACATTATAATATCATCAACATCTAACTTATTTAAGTGCAATAATGTGTTACATACCACAAAAATGTGTTAGTCCCGGTGCATCATGAATTGTCCATGTAAGAATCCCATGGAATTGAAATCCTCTTTGACCTATTGGTCTAGAGATGTCATACATAGTGATCTCATCCCATAACTTTAACATCTCATCGACAAGAGGCTCAATATATACATTCATATATTTCACTTGGTACTTACCTAAATGGTTAAAAAATACACATAATTACTACACCTTGTATACATATATGAAATTGTGCAATGAACAAGACAAATGAAATGTTAAACATTAAAAAAACAATAACGTTATAAAAATATACCTGGAACAATCATTGCCAACATTGTGTGCTCTCTCTTTATTGACATCCAAGGAGGAAGGTTATTGTTTATAACAAAAACAGACCACGCCGAGTAGATAGACCTGAACTTACCAAATGGATTTACACCATCAACTGCCAATGAAATCCTAACATTACGAGGTTCTTTAAAAATTGGTCATCTTTCTTCGATATTTTTATATAAAGAACCATCTGTAGGCATTCGAAGAACATCATCTTCACTTCTATTCCGTTCATGGTAATCCATAAATTATGCTATGTTTTGACATCTAAATAGTCGATGCAGGTGTGGAATTATGGGAATATAACAAAGAACCTTGTGAGGCACCTTTTTTGTTAACTGATCAGTTCGATATATACTGATTTGAAATTGCGGGCAATTCGATTCAGATGCATATTGTCCATAATATATGATGTGATCATTGGGGCATGCATCAATAGCCTGATATTCCATTCCAATTTCTTTTAGAATGGCAGATAATTCTCGATATGTGTGAGGTAACTTATTTGGTGATGGTAATAAATATCCACCTATCAACCTACAACAACAATATACAAAAAAAAAATCAATAATGAAAATTATATTAATCATTATAAATATTGCATCCTTAATTTAGACATCAATTGACACTGAAAATAAAATAA
>ML810987.1:56486-74252 GCA_009831015.1 Picea engelmannii
ACCTTCATCAAGAGTCCAATTAGGATTTTCTGGAGGATTATTTGGTGTAGAAGGTCCCTTTTTCGGTGGCATGTTGGCCAAGTATCACTTTTGAATCTTGATTTTGAGGCGGTTCTGCTAGACAATATTTATTCTGTTCTATCACCCAAGTTTCGGCCCTTCTGGGTATGAAACTTTCTTTTATGTAGTTCTCTGATATTTCTTCTTTTCAATGCCACAGGTCTGATCAAAATTGGATGTGCCAAGTGGAATTTACGGTAACTTCCTCACAACTTGCCAATTTTTGGCCTTTCCAGGAGATCTCACTTGTATAGCATGCCCCACACAAAATAATTGATGTCAAATTCTGAAACTCACACCCAAAAAAACTACAGACTGTTCACGATCCAATGAAACTAGTCCCACTCAATTTGGATACTCTAGCAAGAAGTTATGATTGTTTTACCTGTAACACCTTCTTGAGACTAGTCAATAGGACTAGTCAGATACCCTATCTTACACAAGGTGTATCTACAAATTTAAGATGACCCAGAAGATGAAATTTTTACCACAAATACCTTACTAATTTTTGTAAATGTCCTTCGGAGTTTAGGTTCTGAAACATTACATAAAAAAAATTATAGTGAAAATTCCACAATGACTCATTTCAGGATGATTCCAGAACCCTATCTTGTACAGGCTGTATCTCCAAAAGTATAAGGCCTCAGGAGCTAAATTTTGAACCCAACATACCTTGATCCTTCTACTAAATATCATCCAATCCATTCCTTTTGAAACGTTGTAGAAAACAATTTATAGCGAAAATTCCACGGTGTCTCGGATGTAGCAGTGAAACCCCAAGACCTTGAGCTCTGATACCATATGTTAAGAACCAAACATCAATATAGCATAGAAAAACCTCAGGAAAAGTACTCAACGCCTTGAAAAAGAGATAATTTCAAATAATAAGCCTCTTCGAGGGGGCAACCTCCTTTTACCCCACTTAAATGTTCAAGTACAAGATGATTTAAAATGAAAATGTCTCCTTGGTATATATAGGAGACTAGGAGGTATAATTACAACTAATGGCCTAAATCTAACATAAATAAAATAGAATTACTAATCTAATATGCCCCAATTAAGGGTTAATGAGCCAATATTAGGGCTTAACAACTGGAAAGTATTTGAAGATGATGAACAAATCAAGCAAATCTTGGAAATGGTAGATGAGTTCTATGAGACCCACATAGATCAAGAAAATCAGAATGATCCTGCTTGGATTATGCAGGAAGGAGAAAATACGGAGAAGTTCCAAGATAAAATTGCAAATCAGCACATGCTCTTACTTAAAAAAAATAAGATTCCCGGAGGTCTTATCCCTCTAGAAAGGTTATTTGACCAAGATGATATACCTTTAAAGTCTACTTTGCGACCTCAACCTAAAGAGGTTGAAGAATGTAACGTAGGAACAAATGAAAATCCCAAGATGATCAAAATTTAAATATCTTCTGACTCAAATAAAGAGTAAATACGATGAGTTACTTAAACATTATAAAGATGTGTTTGCATGGTCTTATGATGATTTAAAAAATCACAATACTTTTGTTATTGAGCACAAGATTCCATTAAAACATGGTATTAATCCTTTTAAGCAAAATATTAGACAGATAAACCCAATTCTTCTGCCATTAATAGAAAAGGAGGTTAAAAAACTCCTTGATGCAAAAATCATTGTTCCCCTCAGATACTCTAAATGGGTGGCCAATTTGGTCCATGTTAGGAAAAAAATGGTGAGATAAGACTCTGTGTTGATTTTAGGAACCTAAATCGGTCTTCTCTTAAAGATAACTACCCCCTCCCAAAAGTGGATCATGTTTTAGAAAAGGTGGTAGGGGCTAACAGAATTTCTATGATCAATGGTTTCTTAGGATACAATCAGATTGATGTCCATGAAGATAATAAAGAAAATACTGCATTTACTACTCCATGGGGAACTTTCATGTATAATAAAATGCCTTTTGTTTTAATGAATGTAGGAGCAACTTTCCAGAGAGAAATGGATATCACATTTGTTGGTGAGAGAGATAAGTTTGTCATTATTTATCTCGATGATCTGAGAACTTTTTCTAACTCTAATGCAAAACATGTGGTGCACCTCAGACAAACTTTTGAAAAGTGCAGAAAGTTTGTTTTGTCTCTAAACCCAAAAAAATCACACTTTTCCATGCAAGAAGGTAAACTTTTAGGACATATAGTTTCAAAAGATGGAATTAAGATTTATCTTAAACACGTTGAGGCTATTGACCTTATTAATATCCCTATAAATAGAAAAGAGATTCTGATGCAGGAGCATTGTACGCAAGCGCAAAGAGGAGGACAGCTGGAAACACACCAACACACTTTTTGAGAGTGTTTTGAATTTAAAAGATAAAACATTAATGAAATATCTTGAAAGGATGCATTCACATTTATGTTTTGAGTTGTAATACAGATCTTGAGTGGTTGCTCTCATATGCCGTTTAAAGGAGGCATTTATTGTAATGAATGTAAGGTAGTTGTAGCTTTTAATTATGATAAGATAGCTTGTAATGTAGGAGAGAAAACTCTAAGGAAGCTCCCTCGCATGTATTTTAGTATCATTATTGTAATTGTAAGAGCAGAAGAGTGAGAGAATAGGAGAACAGAGAAAAAGATAGGTTGTAGAAGATTGAACAAGAAGATAGTGGTTTCTATTGAACCCATGTACAGATGCACTTGGATAAATATAAGAAATCTTTTATCCAAATTCATGGTGTTTATGAATTCTTTTTACATTTATTGAATGCTATGTTTATAGTTTGCTTATATGCTCTATTATGCATTTGTTTCAATGTTGTGTGTGTATGTATGATTTCATGTTGAATGTATGAATTTTGTGAGAAGAAGAGTATGAGTTTCAATTGTTTCTCATCCTGAGAATTCTTGCAAGGAGTGCAGTGAAGGTATGCAAGGAGTGCGCTGACAAGTTCTGAGTTTTATCTCAGAAAAACTCAGGAGAGATACCGTTGTTCTTATACCAGCAAAAGTGTGAGTATAGTATAGAGTTGTGCAAGGATTGCGCAGGCTGGTTGAAGTCTCAGACTTTTCCAACCCTGTGAGTGGTTGAAGATTTACTGTCGCAAGGAGTGCACAGAACTAAGAAGTTCAGATAATCAGAGATTATCAAGAAGCTACAAGAAGTTTGTGCGAGAATCCCTTGGAAATATTGAGTTTGAAGCGAAGTATAAGCTCGGGAGGGATAGAGACTTCATGTAGTTCAAAGGAAGGATGAGGCTCACAGAGGCTTCACAGAAAACCAAGTTCAGGAGGAAAGACACCAAGTTATTTGGCCAAGAGTTGCTAAGGAACTCAACGGACAGTCGAGATTATTAGAGGGAGAACCATTGATTCGTCATGGACCATTGGATCCAGTGGATTAGGGGAGGAGTTAATATTGAGTGTCTATTAACACTCACAAGATCAGGAGGAATAGTCATCGTTAGATCTGGACCAACGAGATTCGTTGATCTAGTACTTCGAATTTTGACATTTCGGGATTTAGGAGTGTGGAGAAAGTCATGACGAGAAGTCAAGAGTCATGAAATCCTGACAGGATCTGGGTCGTCAGATCATAGAAGGATCTAGACCATCGATCCGTAGCAAAGAAATTGTGAGTTCAGACTTTGGAAGAAGGAGAGGAGGTTGCATCGTGAACTCCCCAAATCAAGAAATTTCGACACACTTGGAAGTGGACCCCAGGACGTGACTAAGGTCATATGGTCGAGGCATAAGGGAGGACTTGAGGACCTGTTAGACCATTTCGGGGTTTCGAGGATTGAAGGAGCTAGGGGGACTCACAATAGGAATCGCGAAGTCACGAAACCCGAAACACCTTTTCGGGTGAAGGTCGTGGTCATATGGGTTGGTCATGTGGAGTTGAGGGTTGCACCTTGTGCTTGTCTGCACAAGCGTAACTCTAGAAGGACATGTGGTTACAAGTGAGAAGATTATAGCCAGGAATCAAAGATTTGTTTCAACTCAAAGAGGAGATTAAGAACGATCCTTAGACTAGGAGGTCAAGCAGAACCTACCGAGGTAGGGGTGTTTCACCAGGTGGTATCAGAGCCTAGTTAACAAAAATTTTTTTCTGTAGAGGGAAGACAAAGGACAATTGTTATTGAATTCTGCATGGACAAATTGAAACAATGTCGCCAAGAAGACGTCAAGAGAGAGATATTTATGATCCAGTTGTGGAAAGGGAAATGAGAGAACTTCATGCTTGATTAGATTCTATGGAGACAACACAAAGACGAACCACTGATGTTGGAGACATCAATGAAGCCAAAAGAGAGAATGAGGTCGGAGCTAAAGAAGAATTTGTAGCTAAAGAAGAAGTTGTAGCCAAAGATGCTGCAGAAGAACGTCTATTCAAAGTCATTGCAAGAATAGGGGCCAAAGAAAAAATGGACATCCCGATGTACAAAGGAAACTTAGACATTGAGGAGCTACTAGATTGGTTTAGAGCTCTGGATAAATACTTCAACTATGAGGATGTCGAAGAAGAAAATAAAGTTAAACATGTTGTCACTAGACTTAAAGGGCATGCATCACTATTGTGGGATGAACTGCAGGATGACAGGCGCTGCAAGGGCAAGCAAAGAATCAAAATATAGGATAGGATGGTCGCCAAGATAAAGGTCAATTTTATACCCAAAGATTACCAAATTAATCTGTTTCGAAGAATGCAAATTTGAGACAGAAAGGGATGAAAGTGAAGGAATACATTGAAGAGTTCTACAGGATAAACATTATAGCTGGTCATCATGAGAGTGATGATGAGAAGGGCGCTAGATACATGAATGGTTTGATATATGACATTCACAATGAGATGATCATGATGAAAATCAAGAATGTAGAAGATGCTTATCAAATGGCGTTAAAGGTAGAAGAGAAATTGACCTAAAAGCAAGGTCAAAGGGGAAGAGGTAGAAGTCAGAGCAGAGGCAAAGCAGTTTCCTAGGACAGAGTACAAAATCCCAAAGATGAAGAAAAGAAACCTCATAACTACCCAGAAAGAGGAGTAAGTTCACAGGGAAGACAGTATGTCGATAGAAACACTTTTCCACGAGCAAGAGGAAGAGGAAGGGGCATAGGTGGTGAGATAAAGTGTTTTTTTTGTGGAAAGATCGGGCATAAATATTTTGAATGTCCCGATAGAAAAAGAGATGGAGGAGATGAAGCTCACATTTCATAAGCACAGAGGTGAAATGTTGAGGCAGAAGATGCAGAAGGTGGAAGATCCCTAATGATGCGGAAAATTCTCTTGAAGCCAGAGAAAGAGATGGAGAATCCAGTCCAGAGGAACAATTTGTTTAGAACTTCTTGCAATACCAAGGATAGGGTATGCAAGGTGATAGTGGACAGTGGAATCACAGATAACCTAGTCTCCACAGAAATGGTGGAAAATATGGAATTGTAGACAGTTTCACATCCGAGCCCATACAGGTTTTGTGGTTGCAAAAAGGACATCAAGTAACTATCACTAAACATTGTTTAGTTGAATTTAAGATAGGGGGATATAGAGATGAGATCTTATGTGATGTTATTCCCATGGATGTTTGTCATGTTTTGTTGGGGAGGTCGTGGAAATATGACAAGAATGTTGTTCATGACAGAAGGAAGAATACCTATACCTTGGAGAAGAATGGTAGGACGCATATGTTACTGCCAATTGAAGACAAGAAGGCGAAAGAAGAAACAAGCAATACTATACTACTCTTGAGTGGGAAGGAACTTCTAGATGAAGCCAAGAAGGGTGAAGAAATGCAATTTTATGTGGTTAGGAAACCTAGATTCATCTTGACCAATACTTCGATAGATGATCTACCAAAGGAAATTCAGGAACTACTTGACAATTTTACTGATATAATGGTGGATGATTTACCTTGTTAATTTCCACCCATCATGAGCATAATCCATCATATTTACCTTATACCAGGAGCGAGTTTACCAAAAAAAGAAGCATACAGATTGATGCCACAGGAGAATGAAGAGGTCAAGAAGCAAGTCCAGGATTTGATGGACAAAGGGTTGATTAGAGAAAGTTTGATTTCATGCGTTGTACCAATAGTGTTAAGTCCAAAGAAGGATGGTGGATGGAGGATGTGTACAGACTCAAGGGAGATAAACAAAATCACCATCAGGTACAGATTTCCTTTACTCAATATGGATGACTTAATGGATTGCTTGAGCGGAGCAAAGTTTTTTTCAAAGGTTGATTTGAAAAGTGGATATCATCAAATTAGAATGAGGGAAGGTGATGAATGGAAGACAACATTCAAGACGAATGAAGGGTTGTATGAATGGTTTGTCATGTCATTTGGTTTGATGAATACACCAAGTACTTTCATGAGATTGATGAATGAAGTCTTGAAAGATTTCATTGGAAAGTTTGTGATTGTGTATCTTGATGATATACTGATCTTCAGTAAAACTGAGGAATAACACTTGAGACACCTAACTCTAGTGATGAGGAGGTTACAACAAGAAAAGTTGCTGATAAATTTCAAGAAGTCATATTTCATGAAGAAAGAACTCATTTATTTGGGGTTCGTAATCTCTTCGAATGAGTTGAAGATGGATCCTGAGAAGGTAAAAGCGATCAAAGAATGGCCATCGCCAAAGAATATATTTTAGGTCAAAATCTTCCATGGATTAGCTAGTTTTTACAGGAAGTTCATCAGAAATTTTAGTGGAATTTTTGTTCCAATGATGGACACAGTCAAGAAAAGACACAAATATTTTCATTGGACTGAGGAAGCAGAGAAAATTTTCAAGTTGTTAAAGGAGAATATAATTGAACAACCAGTTATGGTTCTGCCATATTTCAGTAAAACATTTCATGTAAGGTATGACGCAAGTGGATTTACGATTGGAGCAGTCTTAAGTCAAGACAACAGGCCGATTGCATACTTCAGTGAGAAGTTGAATGATGAAAAGAAGAATTATTCCACGTATGATAAAGGATTTTATGCAATCATACAAGCGTTGAAGAAATGCAGGCATTACTTGATTCTGAAGGAATTTGTCTTGTATAGCAACAATCACGCTTTACAATTCATAACAAAACAGGAGAAATTAAACCAAAAACATGCAAAATGGGTTGAATTTATGAAGAACTTTACTTTTGTTATAAAGCACATTT
This sequence comes from Picea engelmannii, assembly GCA_009831015.1. Lineage (NCBI taxonomy): Eukaryota > Viridiplantae > Streptophyta > Pinopsida > Pinales > Pinaceae > Picea > Picea engelmannii. Next base: position 63,688 of record ML810987.1, read on the forward strand.
CTGGAACTGCTAACAAGGTTGTTGATGCATTGAGCAGAAAATGTTTGATTCTGCAGGAATTTCATGTGATGACCTTAGGTTTTGATAGCCTTAAGGAAATGTACAGAGATGATCCAAATTTCAAGGATGCTTATGAAGCATGTGAGAATCTCATCTTAAGAGACAGAAGCCAATGGATTGAATATATGGTTCAGGATGGACTGTTATTCAAAGGAAATCAGTTGTGTATTATGAAGAATTCTATGAGAGAGAATCTTCTAAAGGAAAAACATAGTGGGGGATTGGTTGGACATTTATGCCATGACAAAACATTCATGCAAATGAATAGTCTATATTATTAGCTAGGGATGAGGACAGATGTCAAAAACTTTGTCAACAAATGCAGAATGTTCCAACACGCAAAGGGGAATAGATAGAATACGAGATTGTATCAACCATTGCCAGTACTAGAGAGGTCATGGGATACGGTAATCATGGATTTTGTGTTAGGACTATCGAGGACATAGAGAGGTTGTGATTCCATATTCATGGTAGTCAACAAATTTTCCAAAATGGCACATTTCATTCCATGTCAAAAAATCAGTGATGAAACTCACATTGCAAATCTATTTTTCAAAGAAGTTGTTCGACTTCATGGCTTACCCAAGGGTATTGTTTCAGACCAGGATACCAAATTTGTTGGTCATTTATGGAGGACGCTATGGAAAAATATGGGGACAAATTTATCCTTTTGCTCAACATATCACCCTCATATGGATGGACAGATTGAGGTAGTAAATCGAAGTTTGGGAGATTTGTTGAGGAGTTTAGTAGTTGAACATCACATTCAGTGGGATCATAGTCTACCACAAGTGGAATTTACTTATAATGACTCACCTAATAGAAGCATAGGACAAAGCTCATTTCAGATAATGTATGGAATGCAGCCAAGGGGAGTATATGAGTTGAGGTACTTAGAGAAAAGTGAGTTCAGAAGTGTTGGAGCAGAAGATTTTGCAGCAGAGATGAAAGAACTCCACTGTAAAATCAAAGAGCGGTTAAAGAATTCCAACCAGGAATATAAGCGTAGATCATATCAACACGGAAGAGAGATTCAATTTGAAGTGGGAGATTTGGCTTTAGCTCACCTGAGGAAAGAAATATTCCCAAAGGGGACGTATAATAAACTAAATATGAAAAATATAGGGTTGTGTAAAATTTTAAGGAAATTTGAGGCAAATACTTATGAGATCGAATAACTAGATGATGTGGGCATATCACCCATATTCAACATAGTAGATCTATATCCTTACATAGCAGATGAACCAGATGGAGCAGAGAATTAGAAACAAATTTAGTGGGTTAAGTAACTGCCTATAGCTGAAAAGCCGCAGATGGAAAGGATAATTGATCAGAGAATTAGCAAGAAGACCTGAAGGAAGAAATATTTTGAGTATTTGATAAAATGGAAGGGACACCTGATTGAAGATTCTAGTTGGGAAAGAGAAGCGAAGATCCAGAAACATGGACATACGGTGCAAGAGATCATGAACAGGAGTTCATGAATTTTTCAGCCAGAGGAGTATGATGCAGGAGCATCGTACGCAAGCACAAAGAGGAGGATAGTTGGAAACGCACCAACACACATTTTGAGAATGTTTTGAATTTAAAAGATAAAACATTAATGAAATACCTTGAAAGGATGTATTCACATTTATGTTTTGAGTTGTAATAAAGTTCTTGAGCGGTTGCTCTCATCTTTCGTTTAAAGGAGGCATTTATTGTAATGAATGTAAGGTAGTTGTAGCTTTTAATTATGATAAGATAGCTTGTAATGTAGGAGGTAAAACTCTAAGGAAGCTCCCTCGCATGTATTGTAGTATCATTATTGTAATTGTAAGAGCAGAAGAGAGAGAGAATAGGAGAACAAAGCAAAACATAGGTTGTAGAAGATTGTATAAGAAAATAGTGGTTTTAATTGAACCCATGTACAGATGCACTTGGATAAATATAAGAAATCTTTGATCCAAATTCATGGTGTTTATGAATTCTGTTTACATCTATTGAATGGTATGTTTACAGTTTTCTTATATGCTTTGTTATACATTTGTTTCAACGTTGTGTGTGTATGTATGATTTCATGTTGAATGTATGAAGTTCGTAAGAAGAAGAGTATGAGTTTCAATTTTTTCTCATCCAAAGAATTCCTACAAGGAGTGCAGTGAAGGTCCGCAAGGAGTGCGTTGACAAGTTCTAAGTTTTATCTCAGAAACAATCAGGAGAGATATCGTTGTTCTTATACCAACAAAAGTGTGAGTATAGCATAGATTCATGCAAGGAGTGTGCAGGCCAGTTGAAGTCTCAAAATTTTCCAACCCATTGAGTTGTTGAAGAGTTACTTTCGCAAGGAGTGCGCAGAACTGAGAAGTTCAGATAATCAGAGATTATCGAGAAGTTGCAAGAAGTGTGTGCGAGAATGCCTCAGAAATATTGAGTTTGAAGCAAAGTATAATCTCAGGAGGGATAGAGACTTCATGGAGTTCAAAGGAAGGACGAGGCTCACATAGGATTCATATAAAACCAATTTCAGAAGGAAATATGCCAAGTTGTTTGGCCAAGAGTTGCTAAGGAACTCAACAGACGGTCGAGATTCTCAGAGGGAGAACCACCGATTCATCATGGACCGTTGGATCCAGTGGATCAATGGAGGATTTAAGACTGAGTGTATGTTAACACTCACAAGCTCTGGAGGAATAGTCGTCGTTAGATCTAGACCAACAAGAGTCGTTGATCTAGTACTTCAAATTTCGACATTTCGGGATTCGGGAGTGTGGAGAAAGTCGTGACGAAAATTCAAGAGTCATGAAATCCCGACAGGATCTGGGCCATCAAATTATAGAAGGATCTGTATCATCGATCTGTAGAAAAGAATTCATGAGTTCAGACTTCGGGAGAAGGAGAGGAGGTTGCATCGTGAACTCCCCAAGTCGTGAAATTTCGACGCCCTCGGAAGTGGAACCCAGGACGTGACTAAGGTCATATGGTCGAGGCATAAGGGAGGAGTTGAGGACCCATTAGCCCATTTCAGGGTTTCAAATATTGAAGGAGCTAGGGGGGCTCACAAAAGGAATTGCAAAGTCGCAAAACACAAAACACCTTTTCGGGTGAAGGTTGTGGTCATATCGGTTGGTCACGTGGAGTTGAGGGTTACTCCTTGTGCTTGTCCACACAAGCGTAACTCTAGAAGGAACTGTGCTTACAAGTGAAAAGATTCCAGCTGGGAATCAAAGAGTCATTTTGACTCAAAGGGGAGATTAAGAACGATCCTTAGACCAGGAGGTCAAGAAAAACCTGCTGAGGTAGGGGTGTTGCACTAGATTCAATCTTTTTTAGGAAAAAACAATTTTCTAAGGATATTTATTCCTAATTTTTCTGAAATAATTAAATTGATTACATATATGCTAAAAAGGGTCAGGGAAGTAAAATTGACTGCAGAAGCCAAAGCATCTTTCGAGCGTGTTAAGAAAGACATAGGAGAAGCACCAATATTGGTAAGTCCTAACTATACAAAATAATTATTAATATTCTCCTGTAATTCTGAACATATTGTTGCAACAATGCTCCTTCAGAAGAACGAAGAAGGATTTGAACAACCAATAGACTTTTTTCAGAAAACGCCTCAGATATGAAGAGCTAAGATATGACATTCTTGAAAAACAAGATTATGTGATGGTGAAATCTCTCAAGGTTTTCCGAACATATGTCTTGCACTCCAAAATAATTTCTTATGTACCAACAAATGAAATTAAAGATACCTTGGTTTAGCCAAACAGTGATGGAAGAAGAGGTAGATGGTTGGCTAAAATTCAAGAGTTTAATTTAGAAGTGAAACCAACCAAACTAGTGAAAGGTCAAGGTTTGGCAAGGTTGTTAGTCATTTCAAATTTCAGAGTGCTTGGAATAAATAACTTTGAATCATGGGATTCTCTTCTAGATATAGAGGAGATTGATGATCAAGCACCCATTATTCATATTATAGAAAAAAATTCCTCCTCATCTTGGTACAGTGATATTGTTACATATATCCTTACTCTTCAATGTCCAAGTTACATGACTCCTTCAAAATCAAGAACTTTGAAGTTACATGCAATTAAGTATTGCATTATTGATGGCAAGTTATACTGGAAATACCCTTTGGGTTTCCTATTATGTTGCCTAATAGAATATGAAACAGAAGGTGTCATTGATGAAGTTCATGAAGGAGTATGTGGAGGACATCATGCCTGTAGAGAAACAACTTACAAAATTTTAAGGGAAGGATATTATTGGCCAAAATTATTTACTAATATAAATGCAAGGGTCAGAGCTTGCAATTCATGCCAACTATTTGTTGGTAAGAAAAATATCCATGCCTTACCTTTAATTCCAATAAAATTCGAATCTCCTTTCCAAAAATGAGGCCTAGACTTCATTGGAGAAATTCATCCACAATCAAGTGCTCAACATAGATGGATTCTAACTGCTACTAATTATTTTACGAAATGGATTGAAGCCATTCCAACTCAGAATGTTATAGATTCAGTAGTGATAAACGTTTTGGAAGAAAACATCCTAGCAAGATTTGGTTGTCCTAGGAAAATAGTTATTGATAATGCTTAGGATTTTAAATCTATTGCAATGATCAATTTCTGTCAGAAATATAATATTATTTTAGGTCATTCTACAACTTATTATCCTCGGGGAAATGGGTTGGATGAATCATATAACAAGAGTCTGATGACTATAATCAAGAAATTTTTGACAGAAAACAAAAAATCTTGGCATATACACTTAAAATATGCCTTATGGGAAAACTGAATTGGCACCAAGAAATCTATAGGTATGTCTCCTTTCCAATTAGTTTATGGTACCAATCTTATTCTTCCTATTAATCTTGTTCTTCCTGTATTGAAACTCTCGTAGGATGCAAATGAAGAGCCAAATGATGTTACGAAAAGAATAAATAAAATCATTGAAGTTCAGCATAACATAGTAGAAATGAATGATAAGATCCAAAAATACCAAGATAATATGAAAGCCCTTTTTGATAAAAAAAACTAAAGATAGGGAGTTTCTTCCTGGAGATTTAGTTTTAAAATGGGAATATAGAAAGGAATATGTAGGGAAACATGGCAAATTCTATCATCTCTGGTTAAGACCTTTCAAAATCACAGCTGTCAAGGGAAAAAACTCATTCTCTCTGGAAAATCTTAATGGAGAAATTCTTGACGCTCCTATCAATGGGCGTTATTTAAAACATTTCATGCAGTAATCACTTTTTATATTTCCATTGTATATATCAGATTGGATTGAAATTGACATTGGCATTTTAATTTTCAATTATTCTTTTCTTTTTGTAAATTAACCAAGTCATTTGATCGTTTGCTATAAATATTTTCAATAAATTTATGATTTCTTGACATCATTAAAATGAAAAATAAAAACATATGTATCACATATCATCTCTATTCTATAGGATTATATGATATTTTGTATTTCATTCCTTTTGCATAATAGATCTTTTTGAACAAGAGATGAGACTGAATAAAAAATCGACACTCGTTTTTCAAGAATTTGATTTCTCTAAAAATAGGTGATAAATAAATAATCTTCCTTGCTGAAAATTCAAAAGGGAAAATAAGGTATGAGTCCCTACTCTTCTTATAGTTCAAATAAAATTTACATTTTTTTAAAATGAAGTTGAAGGAATTTTTTCTCATGATAATATTATCACCTCACCTAAAAATCAAAGATGTATAAAATTATAACTTGAAGTGTCATGTTGATAAATTCTAAAGCCATCTCTGAAATGACAATAAAAATAATAATAAATAAACTCGAAAGAAGTTTGAACTAAAGACACAAACTCATGTGGGATTAGGATATTTTGTTTCAAATCCTCTGAATCTTTGATTTGGTTATATTTACCCATCCCTGAATTTTTATCCATTTCAGATTTTCTTTTTCCTTTCTCTTCCTTTTAGTCTTCATAGAAAATAAAGAAACTTACCTTGACTCTGAAAACTTAAAAAGATATTTTCAAAACAAGATTAGGAGAAAATCTTTATGTTCCTTTAATTTCAAATGAAAAAGTATGTCTAGGCTAATCCTGATAATTTTAGCTCTACTATCAAGCTTTAAACTGACTAATTATCTCAAGGTTGACCCCTGAAAAAATTAAAATTCCCAAAAACTTTCTTCTATAGGTGAAGGTGTATTGAAAATTGGAAGAAAGTTAGTTTCAGAGTATTCTTAAAATTGTTGGCAGACCTTCTTTTCAATCTAAATATTTTAAACAAATATCATCCCTTGTATGTTACATACAAATTGATTGCCCCCACTTCAAAATATTAAAGTATAAGACATATGGTGAAAGGAAATTCATAATTTGATTGCCCCCATATTGTCCAAGAGAGATGGTGAAAGGAAATTCATAATTTGGTTGCCCCCATCTTGTCCAAAAGATATGATGAAAGGAAATTCATATATTGATTTCCCTCATCTCAGTGAAACACAATTTTGTTAATTGAAGTGGTGAAAGGAAATTCAATGGGAGAAGTAGATAACTTCACCGGGGTACTGAACAGGCTCACTAGCAATGAAGCAATATCTATGATATCTGTAAGGTTTTCATACATATCTATATACAATACTCTATTATGTAGTTCTCTTTCTAATGTTTTGTCACATTCTAAACCAATTAGGGATTCCCTAAATAAATATGTTACATTTGCTTAACCTTGAAGCGAACAAAGTCGGTCGAAGTTGATATTTTAGTTAAAAAAAAATTGAGTATCTTAAACAATTATGGAATCAATTTTAAGAAAAAGAAATTTATAGTAGCCTAACTTGAGATCTATCATTAAGTATGTTTTGAAGGTTTTTGAGATTTGGTTAAGTTTATTTTTCTATGTATGATTAATTCTTAAATAAAACTAGAAAATGTTTTTCAAAAAGCAATAATGACTCCATTTACCCAATAAAGGCACTTGGTTTACTGTTCTTTTGCGCCTCACAGGGAGCCACAATATCCAGATGGAGCCTATGTTAGAACATGTATAATTTTGATCTTTTGAACTTTAGATTTTGCCTCTTAGAAATAAAAATTTTACACAAAAGGAAAAAAACTTAGAGAATTGCCTTTTAATTTTAAAATAAATCCATTGGTTGTTATTTATCAATAAGGCACTTACAATATCTATCGTCGATGAGTTACTCTAATTTGATCGAACGGTCCTAATGATCTCCGAAGTTTAGAAGCTGGCTGAGTTTTAAAATAAAATCTTTAACGGTCGCTTCGGAGCTTTGCACTTCGTGTATTCCAACAAATCTAAACTAAACAAATCCTGAAACTTCGAAGTCTCGAAGATAGTCACTCATGATAATTCCTAAAGGACGTACAGACATGTCATTGGACACATGTCTTTTAAATATTATCTTGGGTCGACACGTGGTAGTTATTTTTTACATTTCCGTTGGACGATTCACACATTTTCAAGTGACACGTGGTACCTCTCTTTTTTTGACACATCATCAAGAATGATGTCATCTCTTCCATGTCACCCCGGGAGATTGCCCTTCGGGATTTTTATCAAAGATCGAGTTCACAAACCACCAAAGTATCTAAGTGTCGAAGTAATGAATATTAGAAAAAGTAAAAAGTGTTTTAAAGAGTTAATAAAACATTTAATAAATTAGGTTAATCATGATTAAGTATTAATTAATCACTCCACAATTTTGGACTTCGAGAGATTTCCATCCTGTCACATCCAAAGCTTCTGAACGTTGAACCGTCGAAGTATTAATGACATTTATGATTGATTAAGGTTAATTATTTCAATAAAGATTACAAATCACCAGATAATAAATTCCATTAAGTTTCTAATAAATTCTTCGTCAGTAGATCTATATGAAGACTGATAGACTTTATGAGTAAAACAATTCGAATTTCAAAGTTATTTTACCATTTTCTATTAGAAGTTTTCCATTCAGTGAAAAGCTTACAGACTTCTCTTGTTACAGGTAGGCTAGTTTTATTTTCTTGAGGATTATGGTGCCACGAAAAGATGCAAAGAAGCTTGATGCATCAGGTGATGATTCCAATCCAAATGCAGATGTTTTATCAGACACAATTATGCGAGTTGCGAACGCCATTAAGTCTTGGAAGCAGTTTTTTGATATCTTAGAGCATGAGATTATTAACTGTCCACACTGTTATCACTCCAAGAAACTCTTTGGGGTTGTAAACCAAAGATGCTTGGTAACTTATAAAATGAATGGATTTATGCTTAAGTCATGAATGGGTCAATGGGATAACTGAAATACAACAATGTATCCAGACTACTAAAAATAATCAAATAAGCCAGTGCTCTCAAGAACTGATAATCAGATAAATAGCTTAAAAATGGGTGAAGAAACCAATGTTTATAAACGGGATACTAAGTGATGGGTTTAATAAACAATGAAAGAAACTAACATTCAAATTGTGAACTGAACAATGAGATGACAGTCATATGACAGTTAAGACAACTTGAATGGTAGTATAGAAGAAGAGAGGAATCTAATATCAATAAAGAGAGAAAATTGTCATCTGTATTATCATGAAGGTCTATTACAAAGAATAAAATTTCTGTATCCAGAATCGCCCCCCTCAATCCTCTTGAGTCTGAGTATTTATATCATTACATTTCAGTTCTCAGATCCTAGAATAATGGATCTGATATCTTCAAAACAGAAAGTAAATCCAATTACAATAAACTAGGGAGAGGTCCACAAAATAAGACTAATCTTTATTTGATGATCTTCCAGTAGGTAACAGCTGATGAAGTGTAGTTGTAGCCTTCCAAGGCTCCCCAGATTCGATCTCTCGAAGATAATTTCAAATTTGGTAAAAATTTCCAAATCCCTGAAATCTTGCTTTTGAAAAAGGTAAATGACACTTGTACATCTCTTCTTCTCTTTATTTTCCAAAAGTGGCTGATTGGATAGATTTGACAATTTGTTAATAACGTCTTAGAAGAGGTTCAAATTCGTTCTCATCCAAAAATCTTCGATCTGGGCAAAAACCATAAGATTCTGGCCGTAATAGAGCTTTCACCAGCTTATTTACCGACAAATCCGCTCCTAAGCTGGTGAAAGGCGGAGATTTCACCAGCTAACTAGCAAAATTTTTGGCGAAATAGCTGGTGAAAAGAGAAGATGTTTCAAAATCAAATTTCTCGGTCATAGAAAATCCATTTTTCATGCTTGAATAGTCGATCGACATCTATAAATCCTAAGATTTTCAATGGTGTTTTCAAATATTCATTTGGAGCTCAGGAAGGTATTGAAAAGTGCCCTGCAAGATTAGGCATCATTCTTTCAAAAATGCCAGTGCATTTTTATCGCTAACAGGAAGGACACACTGTCCAATTATTTTCTCAACAAAGAGATACTGCGTCTCCTTGCCATTTGCAATTCAAAACCCCAAACGATTTTTCACACCAAACACTGCGATATGCTATTTGGGTCGAGGTCTTGCACTGGTGAAAATACTCGGCTTTGTTTTTCAACATTGAAAACTTACCATACAATTGTGGGTGATTCGTGTTGGGGAAATGATGTGGCGATTTGATGTCACCAGCCATGTAGTACCGCTCCCTCACCTGTAATGATGGATTCAAATTCACCATTTCCAGCGCCATGATCATGAACCATGCATTTCTGAATGAGATCCTCTTTGTAATCTGATTTAGACGTGCAAACTCGAATCTCCATCATTATCCACTTTCACTAGCGCATCATAAGGATTGCATGACGTAGGATGAGCATGTCATCATTTGATTTTTAAAACATGGAGAGAACACACGTGATTCCCGCTTTCACCAGCTAATGGCCCGTGAGAAATGCTCCTTAGCTGTTGAAAATCACCTCTTTCACCAGCTAACCATCATCTTTAAAACACGCGTTAGCTGTTGAAAGCCTTTTTTATGGAAATTTTAAAGAGAAGACCTTTATGGGTCGTCTTATTTCTAAGACAAAAGTCAAAACCTAAGTCTTGCTACTAGAAAAGCTCAAAACCAAATTTGAGAAAACTACCAATAGCCATGCTATCAACCACAAAATGCAACCATAGTGACTAATTCATTTTGGGAGCTAACATTTGGCTCCAACTGGGATGGAGACCGGGTTTCCAAGAACCTAGTAGTTTTAGTAGCCTTTAGCATTGGGCATGGAGTCATCTGGCCTGTGCAACTGTTCTTCAGCAAACTTGTAGTCTGACTGTAGCCTGCCTGTAACCTGCCTGTAACCTATCCTGCTTATTTATGAAATCAACAACTGAAAAAGATCTCATTTGCTCGTATGGCGAGCTTATTCCTCTACCTACTCCTATATTAACCAGTAGAGGCAGATTTATCAAGTAATATGGAATTTCCAATGCAGCCAAATCATAAACTGATTTACTATTAAAATCCTTGATCTTGACCCGAACAATAATGGAAGAGATATCATGCAGAAAAGAGATTTGAACAAATGATAAAGACAATCTTCTTCTGACAGAAAATGTT